>SJYX01004020.1:0-96864 GCA_006410675.1 Oreotragus oreotragus
ACTGGAGTTTCAGCTTTAGCATCATTCCTTCCAAAGAAATCCCAGGGTTGATCTCCTTCAGAATGGACTGGTTGGATCTCCTTGCAGTCCAAGGGACTCTCAAGAGTCTTCTCCAACACCACAGTTCAAAAGCATCGATTCTTTGGCGCTCAGCTTTCTTCACAGTCCAACTTTCACATCCTTGTCTTTTAGCCACCGCCATTTTGGACTCCTTTTCCCTAGTCTACCTACCTAACAGTTTGTTCAGGTTTTTCTGTAATATCTTATGGAAAAATCCAAATAAATTTTTTTGCCAACCCAGTATTTCATGGACACACTACATTTTGTTTATGCATTTACAAATTGAAGGCCATTGGGGTTGTTTTCACTTTTTGACTCTTATGAATAATACTGTTAGCATTTGCATACAAGCCTTTGTGGATGTATAAGTTCATTTCTCTAGGATAGAGTATTTATGATAGGAATTGCTGGGCTTGTGATAAATTTATGGTTAACTTTTTAAGAAACTGCCAAACTTTTCTAATGATGCTGTAGCATTTTACATTTCTCCCACCAGTATATAAAGGTCCTAGTTTCTCCACATCCTCACTAATACTTGTTATTGTCTTTTTGATTAAAGTGGATATGAAGTGTTAATTCATTGTGGTTTTATTTTTAATTTCCCAAATAAGTAATAATGTTGATCATCTTTTCATATACTAAATGACCATTTGTATGACTAATATGGTGAAATGTCTATTCATATCTTTTACCCACTATTAAAATGTGTTATTTGCTTTCTTATTGAATTATAAAATATTTTAAAATATATTCTGTACAAATCCCTTATCAGGTATTGATTTGCAAATATTTTTTACTGGTTTTTGGATTGTCTTTTCATCTTTGTAATGGTGTCTTTTGAAGCATGTTTTAAATTTTGATGATGTCCAGGGTACCAAGTTTTTCTTTTTGGATTGTGCTGTACTGGTTCCAAATCGGGAAAGGAGTATGTCAAGGCTGTATATTGCCACCCTGCTTATTTAACTTATATGCAGAGTACATCATGTGAAATGCCGGGCTGGATGAAGCACAAGCTGGAATCAAGATTGCTGGGAAAAATATCTATAACCTCAGATATGCAGATGACACCACCCTTATGGTGGAAAGCTAAGGGTGCTTTGCTTTCATCAACGTTGATGAAAGTGAAAGAGGAGAGTAAAAAAGTTGCCTTAAAACTCAACGTTCAGAAAACTAAGATCATGGTATCTGGTCCCATCACTTCATGGCAAATAGATGGGGAAACAATGGAAACAGTGAGAGACTTAATTTGGAGGGGCTCCAAAATCACTGCAGATGGTGACTGCAGCCATGAAATGAAAAGATGCTTGCTCCTTGGAAGAAAAGCTATGACCAACCTAGACAGCATATTAAAAAGCAGAGACATTACTTTACCAACAAAGGTCTAGTCAAAGCTATGGTTTTTCCAGTAGTCATGTATGGATGTGAGAGTTGGAGTATAAAGAAAGCTGAGTGCTGAAGGATTGATGGTGTTGAACTGTGTATTGGAAAAGACTCGAGAGAGTCCCTTGGACTGCAAGCAGATCAAATCAGTCCATCCTAAAGGATATCAGTCCTGAATATTCATTGTAAGGACTGATGCTGAAGCTGAAACTCCAGTACTTTGGCCACCTGATGCAAAGAATCAACTCACTGGAAAAGACCCTGATGCTGGGAAAGATTGAAGGCAGGAGGAGAAGGAGGTGGTTGGATGGCATCACTGACGCAATGGACATGAGTCTGAGTAGGCTCTGGGAGTTGGTGATGGACAGGGAGGCCTGGCGTGCTGCTCTCCATGGGGTTGCAAAGAGTCAGACACGACTGAGTGACTGAACTGAACTGAACTGTATTATAACCACTGGTAGTGGAACCCTGATGCTGGGAAAGATTGAAGGCAGAAGGAGAAGGCTGTGGCAGAGGATGAAATGGTTAGCATTGCCAACTCAACAGATATGAATTTGAGCAAACTCTGGGAGATAATGAAGGACGGGGAGCCTGGCATGCTGCAGTCCATGGGGTCACAAAGAGTCAGAAATAACTTAGCAACTGACCACCACCAACAAAATGGAACCCAGTCTCTATATTTTCGAATCAGGAAGTATCTGATATTTTCACAAAATTAAAAGTTTTAACCTATAGTTCACCGATAACAGCTGTCATTTTACCCTCATCTAATGTCAAGTACTGTGCCTGTGTACATACCTCAGATGGTTTCATCAATTGGCTTTTTACGTTAGCAAATGTAAGCTAACATTTTACAGACTTTTAAAAAATATGTATTTGTCCTACAGGTTTTTTTTAAAAATAATTAAGTATCATTTTAAATTTGTTTTATTATGGAAGATTCCTAACATAAAAGTTGGCAGACTACTATACTGAACCTCCATGTAGCCAAAATAGAACCCCAGTGGCCACCAGTCCTGCCATATCTGTAACTCATGGGAAAAACAATTGAGTCAACATTTAATAATTAGGCAATTTTACATCAAAATTTCTTATGAGCTAATCAGAACACCCAGTATGAGTTCAAGGATTGGAAAGAATAATATCACCTTTACGTTGTTTTTATTTCAGTGTAGTATCAAACCGGCAAACAAGCAAGGCGGAGTCAAGGACATAGAATCACAGAATCAAGGACGTAGCTGCCCCCACCCCACTTCCACAGAGATGTGTCTACAGTTCAGAGGTGACTGTGCCAGGTGAAAAGTCCAGCATTTGGGGCTTAGTGCCCTGTGAAACTGGAAGATGGAGGTGGCTGTGCTTTCTGATTTTACCCACAATCACAGGAGGTGCTTTCCTTTCTGTGCTAAGTACATAGTCCTATGTCTTGTTTCTTGTTGCATCATCAAGCAGACAGCAGGTCTTATTTTGAACTCCAACTTCCGGCTTCTCTTGAAAAAGGTGTAACAGTACTGATCTTGAACTCATTCATGGTAGCTGAGGTCCGGTGTGCCCCAGTGGAGGAATATACAGTGGTGACATTTAATTTAAAGTTCAGAGGACAATACCTGTAAAGCTCCTACCAATAAGCCTGGTGAAGTACTAATGGAAGTTGTTCTTTTAAAATAGTATTCTGGTTATCCAAGGTTCAGAATGAAAATTTTGAAAGTGTTTAGGGAAATAGAAGGACAAGACCTGACATTTATAGATTAGTTTGGATTTAGGGATTAAAAAAAAAAAAAGTAGTAGTTGTCCTTGACAATGAGCTTGTATATACAACACAGCACAAAGATTATGAGCGTGGACTTGGGAGGTAGACTGCCTGGGTTTGCGTCCTGCTCTGTGACTTGTAGGCTCTTGTGACTTATCTTTCCTGTGCCTATTTTGAGATGGCACAGAGAATGAGAAATGTTTTCTCATTTCTAAAATGAGAACAAGAACAGTACCAACATATCTTGAGTTAATATATAAAGCAGCCAACAATAATATTAGGTATGTATTAAGCATTTTATGAGTGTTTACTTTTTGTTTATTTTTAAAATAAGCTTATGTGATAGGAGCTCTTTACTTCCATTGTTTCCTTTGGGTCAGAGGAGGTTCATCGATTGAGAAGACATGTTTGCTTTCTCTTTCTTGTCATTCTGATTTTTCTTGGCAATGGATGAGTTCTATCTCAAATATTATAAAAGTAAGCATCATGTTACATGTAAACTGAAACTGAGAGGTCATTTTGGTACCTCAGAGGACCTCTGCAGCCAGACCCTGGGAACTGTGTCATGAACAAGTCACAGTTACCCTCAGTCCTACCACTTTTTGTCTGTCTGCACCTCCTCCTACCACCAGTGTTATTCCTGACCCTCTATCCTGAGTCTTTTCTCCCTCTCATAGCTGCCATTTGCCCCAGATTTCTCTCTTGCTCCTTTGGTGCATAACTGAGCAGCATGACCCCAGTGGCCTGGCTTCACCTCATGACTTTTCAGCTCCAGCTCTCATTGCCAGCTAGCTCACTCCTGATTTCCCAGTTCAGATCCCAAAGAGTATGAATCTATGTGGGCAGAGCTTTTTGGCCTAGCAGCCTCATGGTCCAGTGGCCAGTCTGTGGCCTGGATACTCAGATACTTGCCCCACCCTACCTAATGGGTAGGGAAAACTAACGGAGAAAAGCTACAGAGGTTCACAGCCTGGGCCTTCCCCTTTAATAGGATGTATATGCTGGCACATAGGTGAGGTGTCAGATGTGAAAGGCAGGCAGGTAGGCTGCTACATACAGTACATAGAACCCATCAGGGGTCCCCAGAGGATGTGAAGTTGCTAAGTCGCTTCAGTTGTGTCTGACTCTGTGGGACCCCATGGACTGTAGCATGCCAGGCTCCTCTGTCTATGGGATTCTCCAGGCAAGAATACTGGAGTGGGTTGCCATTTCCTTCTCCGGGGTATCTTCCTGACCCAGGGATCAAACCTTAAGTCTCCTGTATTGCCAGGTGGGTTCTGTGAAGGGAGCTGTCCAGATATTTTCTGTGGGTCTCATATTGAATATATAAGCAAATGTCAATTGATAGATCCATAATGTACCTAATATAGTTTAATCACACCTTTTAAACCTGTAACACTTTATTTAATACACAATATTTACTAAGTGCAAGGCTTTAAGAGCTTTGTGTGTATTAACTCATTAAATCCTCATAACAGCTCTATGAGTTGGTATTATTATAATTCATACTTTATAGATGAAGAAATGGAGGGTCAGAGAAGTAAGCGTGCCCCTCGTCACATAGCACATAAGTAGCAGAGTCAGGATTTGGACCCAGGCAGTTGGGCTTCAGACAGCCCTATATTATACTATCTTTCACAGTTGGATTACAGACCAGACTGAGTTTTCTAGGAAGGCATAATCTTGTTTTCTTGCACCCATTTTAGAACCTTGTATGGTAAAATGCACAAAGAGGCTACCCATTACAGAAGACCTAAATAGACATTTCTCCAAAGAAGACATGCAGATGGTCAATAGGCACATGAAAAGATGCCCCAAATCTCTAATTATTAGAGAAATGCAAATCAAAACTCTAGCGAGCTGCTACCTCACACCAGTCAGAATGGCCATCATTAAAAAGTCTACAAATAGCAAATGCTAGAGAGGATGAGGAGAAAAGGGAACCCTCCTACACTGTTGGTAGGAATGTAAGTTGGTACAGTCACTGTGGAAAATAGTATGGTGATTCCTTAGAAAACTAAACTTAGAATTACCATATGATTGAGCAATGCCACTCCTGGGTATATATCCAGATAAAACTGTAATTCAAAAAAATACATGCATCCTTATGTTTATAGTAGCACTCTTCACAGTAGCCAAGATGTGGGAATGTCCACTGAGAGGTGAATGGATAAAGAAGATGTGGTACATATATACAATGGAATACTAGCCAGTCGCTAAAAAGAATAAAAGAATGCCATTTGCAGCAACTAGAGATTATCATTCTAAGTGAAGGAAGTCAGAGAAGACAAATACCGTATGATATAACTTGTACAGGAATCTAAAATATGACACAAATGAACCCATCTAGAAACAGAAACAGAATCATGGACATGAGAACAGACTGGTGGTTGCCATGGGGAAGGGGGCTGAGGGAGGGATGCAGTGGGAAGCTGCAGTTAGTAGATACAAACTTTTATATACAGAAAGGATAGACAACAAGGTCCTACTGTATAGTACAGAGAACTAGATTCAGTATCTTATGATAAACCATAATGGAAAAGAATATTAAAAATAAGAGTGTACATAGATATATATGTATGTATACATGTATATGTGTATAACTGAATCACTTTGCTGTTCAGCTGTAATTATCCCAACACTGTAAATCAACTATAATTTTTTTAATGTAAAAAAAATAAAGAGGTTGCCCTTTTAGGTTTATGTTGGTTTTTCTCAGTTTTCATTTAGAATAAACGTAAAGTTGTTAGTTTTCTATATTTTTTGGTTAGATTCTTTTTTAAGAGACAGGATTGTAAAGTGAGAATAATGAAGACTTTGGAGTCAGATAGACCTGAATTTTATCTCTGTGTGACCTAATCCATCTGATCCTTAGATTTCATATCTGTAAAGTACAGGATTGCTGGTAGTTTTGGAGAGTGTATGCAGGAGATCTGACACATACTAGGTGCTCATTATATGACAGTTATTATCATTGCTATTGGGAGCAGATGATATATATAAATCCTGGCCATCATTTGGTAGCCTTAAAAGGCTTCAGAAAGTCTTCATGGCATTGAAGAACCCCAGGAGGTTTTATTGCTATTAGGTGGTATCTGAGCTGGGCTTTATGGCAAGCATTGTAGATATGTTATTTGGACCATCATGCCCTCAATATCCTCTTCTCATGTCAGACATTATCAATGGATTACAGCATTATTTCTTGTTGAGCTCAGAATCCGTTTCATGATTGCTCAAGAATTGGTTGTAATTGATGGGAATTGACCCCGGAGGTACCGTTTTTTCTTTAAGTCCAGATATACAAACAAGCTATCCAAGCCATTCCAATCCTGTCTTTGTTTCCTTTCAGAAAGAGAAGGAAACCTATTGGTCTCTTCTTCACCTTGTGACCAGTAGGTTTTGGAAAAAGTTGCCTCTGGTGACCCTGAACTTGCGCCTTTATGAGTCTCAGCACCAGGAAGAGAAGTCCAAACCCATCGGCCATTACCCCATTCCCTACAAAAAGGACCTGCTTTTTGACATTTTAGAGCTCATGGAGGAGATAGAAAAGAAGGTGAGACACACCTCATGCAGAGAGCCACAGCCGGTGCAGACCTTTGTTGGCTGGAGTGTAATCCCTGGAACTGGTTGCTGCAGTCTGCCCAAGTTCCCACTGTGGATGAGCCCTTCCTTTGGGGTTCCCAGTCAGAAGAACATGCACTTTTTCCTCTTGTCTTAGGCACAGCCCTTTAAGTTTTGGAACTCTGTCACTCAGTTCTCCGCCCACTGTGACTGAGGTGTGTTCTGTAGTTCCCTTTAGTGCTGTAATATGGTGTGGAGATAGAACCATGAGACATGTGCCAGATGCTTCAATGAATGTGAGAGGTACCTTGATCCTTCCTGCAATTATGTATTGAAAAATTAGAAAAATAAGCAAAAATTTCAAAAAAAAAAATTCCACCAAAGTCAGCCACTTGTAGCACTTCTTCCCTATTTTTTTTTTAAATAAATATACATGTAACTTTTTAAATCAGATCATGTTAACATGAACATTTTTCTAGGTTAAAACATCATGTTTTTTAAGAAAAAAACATCATTAATGGCTGTATGATATAGCACTGTATAATACAGATGTTTTAATTTATTTCAGCAATCTCCCAATCTTGGACATTTGTGACTTGTAACAGATGTTTATACAGATATCTTTTTGAACATCCCAGAATTATTTCTTGAGGATACTTTTTATTTTATGTATTTATTTAAAATTTTTTATTTATTTGTTTTTGGCTGAGCTGGGTTTTGTGTTGCTGCATGTGGACTTTCTCTAGTTGGGGTGAGCAGGGGCTAAGTGTGCAGCCTTCTCATTGCGGTGGCTTCTCTTGTTGTGGAACAGGGCCTCTACGTGTACAGGCTTCAGTAGTTGTACACAGGCTTAGTTGCCCTGAGGCCTGTGGGATCTTTCATGACCAGGGATTGAACCTGTGTCCCCTGCATTGGCAGACAGATTCTTAACCACTGGACCCCCAGGGAAATCCAAGGGTACTTTTTAAAGTTGATGCTTTATATTGTCAAATTATAAAACCCTTGTCTGAATGCAGATGTTTACTCTAAACTTTGTTTTTGAAACTTGGTGCTGAAACTTTGTGGAATTTTTTTCCAGACAGAATCTTGTATGTAAATCCATTTATAAGTATATAGAAACCCAGCTGTTCTGGTGGGAAAGGTTTGGAGCCCTCAGCTTCTCTCTGAGTGCCTGTCTTTACCTCCTCACATCATCACCTCTTCCCTAGCTCATGCCCCGGCAGACATAAATGGTTCTTTTACCATGTCTTCCAGATCAGTAATGAACTTTAGCATCGATTATCAGTTAGAGTGCTTTCAGCTACAGGTAACAGAAAATCCAATTCAGTTGATATAACAGCAAGGACAATTCAGTGTCTTGTATTAGCAGTAGGTCCAGAAACAGGGTGATTCCTGGATTGTTAATCCAGTGGCTCAGTGATATCAAGGATCAAGTTCTTTGCCTTTTTTAGCTCTGACTTCCTTGATATGATAACTGTGTGCTCAGGCTTTTGACCTTCTGGTCCCTGGGTATAACAGCAGCAAACATTACATCTTTGCATAGCCCCTAGAATGGATGTGGAGGTCACACCCTTTTCTCATATTCCTTTTGGGGAGAGAAGGCTCCCAGCTGATTTATCTTCATTTCTCATTTGGCATAATGGTGTCACATGCCCATTCCTAGGCCAATCACTGACAAGTAGAATAGAAATAATTGGTTTAGATCAATCAGGATTCACCTAGTGGGGTTGGGGAAGGGTTTAACCTTCCCTGGAGCCCATGGCAATCTGATATCTGAACAACATCCAGTATCCACTGTCAAGGAAAGAGGGAAGAAATGGCTACTGGGTAGCAGTCAATAGTTGTCTGCCATAGCATCCCACTGGAAAACATACTGAGGGACTTCCCTGGTGGTCCATACTCCCAATGCACGGGGCCTGGGTTCCATCCCTGGTCAGGGAACTAGATCCCACATGCTACAACTAAGAGTTCACGTGCCACAACTCAAGATCCTGTGTGCTGCAACTAAGCCATCGAGCCACAGCCAAGATCAGAGATTGCATGTGCCACAAAGACCCAGAGCTACCAAATAAATAAGTAAATAAATGTCTTTTATAAAAAAGAAAAAAAAACCCAATGTCAAAACTGCAAACATGCCTCTTAGATTTGGTTTGGCTTGCACAAGTCACTCAACCTCTCTGGGGCTTAGTTTCCTTATCTGTATACTGGGATAATGATCCTTGCCTTACCTACTTTAGAGAGTTTTGGAGAAGAAAAAATGAGATGGGATGTATGAAATAACTTTACAGAACTTTACTAATATCAAGGCTTGTTACTGATTTAATTCTTAGAAATAAATGAGCACCACCAGCCCCTCTGTGAAAAGGGGGGTAATACGTATAGCCTAAATTCTAAGAAATATCATTTAGTTTACATACAACTCTCTAAATTTTATAAAATGCCTTAGTAAAAAGAAATTACATATGCCTTAATAACCCTTATAATCACCTAAAACATGAAAGGATGTGTGGGTTGTGCTTTGACACAAGGCTGTGGCCTTCTTAAGACTGCATCTGGCATTCAGCAGACAGTATGGGAACTACCAGTTACTCTTTGCCAATCCTGTTCTTAGTTGTTATTTTACATTTCCCTGTTTCTCTCCTTCCCTGAAGACAGGATTTTTACCAAATGTATTTAAAGTGTTGTCTCACCGGCCATTGGAATTCAGAGCCTTCTTTGCTTATTACAATGTCATCTGTAACAAGAAAACAGGTAAGTGGGGGGCGTGGGGGAAGTGCTAAGTCATTTTTAGATAAGATCCAGGTGCCTGCTTGCTAGAGTTCGTTCCCACATAGTCCCAGATTACTGTGGAGCTAGGGAAAAGCTCAGAAGGACTGGAGCTGGCAGAGACATTGTCTGGATTCTGACGCTGAAGTCTGAATGTTACTTGATGGTTATAGGTATAGAACGGAAATAAGTTAGATAATAACTCTGGCTCGGCTTTCTTTGTGCTCAAAGGCTCTCTCTGGCTCCCTACAACACCCTGGATAAAGTTCAGGGACTTTAGACCGGTAATCATGGATTTCTTGCTTAGGATTCAGGTTAGGCTGCTGTTGCTCAGACCAAAGATACATTGATTTAAACAAGATATTTTTATTCTCTGTTTCTCCAGTGGTCTCATATGAGCTTTTGAGGGGCAGTGTAGTGTTGTTTGCTATCTGGAACTGCCCTTGCTTACATGCTTATGTGGATTTACCACTACTAACTGCAGAAAAAGAAAAGGGTATGTGTGGATACATATCTTCCTTTATGGTCATGACATGGAAGCCACACCCATCAGTTCTGTTTACCTTCCATTGGCTAGACCTGCATCACACCTAGCTGCAAGGGAGGCTCTGTGGCCATGTGCCCAGATAAAACTAAGGGATTTTATTAATAAGGAAGAGTGAGCAGCAGAGATCGGAGGCAGCCTGGCACCATGACTCTCTATGGCTTGACACCAGCCTGCCTCCCAGCCTCATTTCCTTCAGCCTCTCTTTATGTTCTGTCCATTCAAGTCAAAGTGAACTGTGAATTATGCTTTACTCTCCAAAGCACTCCAGTCTCATGATATCTCTCCTCTTTAACTTGGATCACACTTTACTGTGCCTCTGGGCTGCCTTGTCTCCTATCCAAGCTTTGTGAATCTGAACTTTCCATCAAAGTCCATCTCACCTGCCTTCACTTATGAGGGACTCTGGTTTCTCCTCTGACCTCCCACAGTCTCCCTCATCTGTCCTTTCCCAGTGGCATGCAGGGTGCTGTCTGCTGTATCTTCCACAATTGCCTCAGCCTCTCCATCCTAGAGGGAAGAGATAGGTCCTGGGTTCAAATCTGATTCTGCCATAAATCGTGATGTGAGCTTCAACAGAGTACTTAAATGTCTCAGTGCCTTGGTTTTCTTACTAGTAAAATGGTATTAATACCTCCTCTACAGAGCTGTTGTGAAGATATCTAAAGTTCCCAGATGGTACCAGGTACCAAAGTGGACTCTCCCCTTCTCTGCTTTTCTCTATGTAGAAGTAGCATGGCCCCTGAGGTTGAAAATGTCTTTTTTTTTTTTTTTAATCTCCTTTTCAAAAAGTGTCTAGTACCTGATGGGCCTCAGAAAGTACTTCTTGAATTAGTAATTCATTCACATATTTTCTGAGCAACTACTATCTGTTAGGCATTCCTCTGGGTATACAGTGGTGAACAAATCAGAAAAATGCATAGACTTTCAAGCATATTCCAGAGAGGAGAAAACAGTGAATGACTAGAAATAAAAGAACAAGTTGACTTCAGAAAGTGTTAAGTATTGTGAAGAAAATTCACATATTTTCTGAGCAACTACTATCTGTTAGGCATTCCTCTGGGTATACAGTGGTGAACAAATCAGAAAAATGCATAGACTTTCAAGCATATTCCAGAGAGGAGAAAACAGTGAATGACTAGGAATAAAAGAACAAGTTGACTTCAGAAAGTGTTAAGTATTGTGAAGAAAATAAAATAGGTTAGCTCATAGCACAGGACTGGGAATGAATAGGTGAGCAGGTAGGTGGGCAACTTGCTAAAATATGGCTGAGCCTGTTTAGGTTCTTCTTTGCTGCTCTCCAGGCTTATGGCAGCTCTTCTCTCTTCTCCCTCCCCAGGCCAGCTCAGCAGAGCTGACAAGGAGCTCATCATTTTGGTGACCAGCCTGGCCAACAGGTGCTCATATAGCATGGTTGTCCACAGTGCCTGGTACAGGGCCTTCTCGAAGAACCCAGTGCTCTCTGACCAGGTGAGTGCCCACCTCCCCGTGCCAGTTTCCCATTCCTGTGCCCACCTGCTTCTGTGTGCTCGTGGTGTTTGGGACGAGGGGATAGCTAAGCTCTATCCTTGTGCCAGACCTGACACACATTCTCTTAAATGCATACAACTCCCTAAGCTGAACCTTATTATAACCCTTTTACCTCTGAGGTTCAGACCTGGAATTAACGTGGGGTGCACAGCTAGAATGGCAGAGTCCACTTTCGAAGTTTACACTTTTTCTGCTACATTTTGTAGTATGCATTTTCCAGTATGAATGTAGTCTATGAATGCATGTCCAGTCGCTTCAGTTGTGTCTGACTCTCTGTGACTCTTGTGAACTGTAGCCCAGCAGGCTCCTCAGTCCATGGAATTCTCCAAGCAAGACTACTAGAATGGGATGCCATGCCCTCCTCCAGGGGATCTTCCCAACCAGGGATTGAACCTGCATCTCCTGCATTACAGGCAGATTATTTACTGTCTGAGCCACCAGGGAAGCCCTTGTGAGTTTAATCTATCCACTAGTTATTCCTAATGAGCCCTAAACAGTTTTTTAAAATTAATTAATTAATTTTAATTGGAGGCTAATTACTTTACAGTAGTGTAGTGGTTTTTGCCATACATTGACATGAATCAGCCATGGGTGTACATGTGTTCCCCATCCTGAACCTCCCTCCCACTTCCCTCCCCATCCCATCCTTCAGGATTATCCCAGTACACTGGCCCTAAGCACCCTGTCTCATGCATTGAACCTGGACTGGTGATTTATGGTTTCTTTTACTTCGTACAGCTGGCCCCAAGCCTGGGCTTGTCAGTCTCCCATTCTGGAACTGCCCCCACCTGCTCTTTCCCACCAAGACTGGTTGTGAAATGGGTCTCAAACCCCCAGCCAGCAGCTTACTCTTAACTTGTTTCATCCAGAGTCAGGCTGTTTGAATGTCAGAGGTCGTGCTAATTCTTCCCAGAGAAATGAATGACACAGTAAACATGGGTTTGTCACCAAGCTTACAAAACCCTACTCATCCCTACAGTGAAATTCCTGATCTTCTGAGCCAGATGTTTCTTCAGAAACAGATGTTTCTGTTCTCTGCATTTATTCCTGAAGGAGGGTCATCAGTCTTTTCCTATCCTCCAACCTTCTTTCTTGACCCCACCTGAGTGGAGACCATGAAAATTGTTCCAAGGGCCTCTGTTGCCAGCCAAAAGCTAAACGAGACAGGTACATAATCACCTTTGCCCTTCTCAGAGCCTCCTGCTTATTCACCAGAACTTTGCTCATCCAGTACCAGTCTCAAACAGTCTCCCTAGTGATCATAGGATGTACTATCACACCATTTGCTCAACTGTTCTTCCGATTTTTAGGTAGTTTTTGTGTGTGTGTGTGTGTGTGTGTGTATGTATGTGTGTGTGAGAGACTCAGTTGTGTCCGACTCTTTGTGATCCCATGGGCTGTAGCTCACCAGACTCCTCTGTTCATGGAATTTTCCAGGCAAGAAAACTAGAATGGGTTGCCATTCTCTTCTCCTGACCCAGGGATTGAAACTCAGGTCTCCTGCATTGCAGGCAGATTCTTTACTGTCTGAGCCACCAGGGAAACCTCAGGTCATTAATAGTTTCCAGTATTTTGCTTCGGGGAAGGCAATGGCACCCCACCCCAGTACTCTTGCCTGGAAAATCCAATGGACGGAGTAGCCTGGTGGGCTGCAGTCCATGGGGTCGCTAACAGTCGGACAGACTGAGCGACTTCACTTTCACTTTTCTCTTCCATGCATTGGAGAAGGAAATGGCAACCCACTCCAGTATTCTTGCCTGGAGAATCCCAGGGATGGGGGAGCCTGGTGGGCTGCCGTCTATGGGGTCACACAGAGTCGGACACGACTGAAGTGACTTAGCAGCAGCAGCAGTATTTTGCTTTAGTAAGGGTAATAATTATCAATATAGTCACTAGAATCAAACACACCTGGATTCATATCCCAGCTCTGCCACTGTAGCTGTGTGACCTTGAGAAAGTGTGTGAATTCTCTGAGCTTCAGTTTCTTTGTCAGTAAAACTGGGAGTGACTAATAAAAAACATTACTTCCTAGGATTTTTATAAGAATTACATGAGATAATGAATATGAAGCATTGAACACATTCTTAGCACATAGTCATTTGCAATTAAGTGGGGACAAAGGGATAATTATCCGAATTTCACTTTTCTCATACAAAAAGATTGATATCTGCAGGCCCTTATGTATTAAGAGTCTCTGAATCTTGGTTCTGAGGTTTTTGATGCTATGGGTGTTTAGAGGAGAAAGAAGTACTTGTAGTTGGAGTGAGCAGGGATTTCCTGGTAGAGATAGAGTTCCAGGTTTGCATTATATTGAACCTGATCAAGATACTTGCTGTCTGTAAAGTTTAGTTTGGCCTCATTTCACCTCTTTAATCTTAGGTTTTTTCATTAATGCTTCTTTTGTTAGGCCATGTGTTTTATTGGCTATGTTGTGATGGACAGAGATTCTGCCTCTATCTGTGTTTTCTTATAGATCTGTATAAACTGGAGAAAGTCTGACCTCCCTGCCTGGGAAAAGGCAATGCTGGAATTTGCACTTGCTATTTCCCAAGCTGATGACATAACAGATGACCATTTCAAAAAGCTCGAGGTGCATGGCTTCAACCAGGAAGATGCCTGGGATATAGCTGCAATTTCAGCTTTTTATGCCATGTCCAACCGCCTTGCTCATTTTGTCAGTCTTGTTCCCAACAAAGAATTCTATTTGACAGGCAGAACCAATGATGTCAAAGACATCAGGAGTGAACCTGCTGCTCCTGAAATATAAAAGCCTGAACAGAAAGGCCAGTGTTTACATTTCTAGCACATTTCATTATAAGACACCAGTTGGGAAGTAATTTTTAAAAAATATTTAGTCAACGGATAGGGAAGAAAGTAAACAAATTTGTTCTCTGTTTCCTTAATGAGATTGATGCTAAAAGGACATGTGATGGATATCACATGTGCTTTTTTTTTTAACTTTTGTTGTGATTGGAAAGGCACATCGGGATTGGAAAAGAGTATCGGGGCAAAGGATTTCAGAAGATGCTTCAGGCATTTCTATTGAATTGATATCTGTGAATTTCAGCAGTTGAAGTTGAACACTTTTTAGTTTTTTAAAAAATAGCATTGCATAGAAATTGGACTGCAGTTTGAAATAGATTTCTTATTAACACAGTGGTGGTTAAGGGCTCTGGAAGGCAGTGGGTAAATAGAAGCAGGCACAGAGTTGTTCTGTCTTTAATGCCTTCTCTGGTTGTGAATTTCAGCAGTTGAAGTTGAACACTTTTTAGTTTTTTAAAAAATAGCATTGCATAGAAATTGGACTGCAGTTTGAAATAGATTTCTTATTAACACAGTGGTGGTTAAGGGCTCTGGAAGGCAGTGGGTAAATAGAAGCAGGCACAGAGTTGTTCTGTCTTTAATGCCTTCTCTGGTAACCTCTAATGATTTTTATTTTTTCACTGAGAAGTTTTAAAATAATGGTGAAACATTTTAAGTAGAAGTGTAAGAAAAAAAACCTCAAACCTGATATTACTAAATGACGTGTTCTGTATGTTACCACAACCACCGCCTTAAATTTGTGGCTGTCTTAACTTTTCAGGAATCATTTTCACTATCTAACTTTTAGATGTACATGCAAACCTACAAAATGTTTTTGTTTTCATTGGATTTCTTTAAATTCTCTAAGTTGCCAGTGAACAGTTCTTAATCAGTTTGGGAGCAATAGTGAGTTAATTTTGAATTGCCTGAGCTGTGAAACCTGATTATCTTGAGACAGCACAACTCTTGTTGCAGAGCTCTGTTGGAATTATATCTTAAATACTTTGGAATATGTAACCTTTTAACACTGAGTTTTGAGGGAAGGAGGCAGAAAAAGTAAAGAAAGTTGAGTTTTATTTTACTTACTGGGAAAGTTAATAATGTTGGTGAATATCATGGTCAAAGTTTTATAGACCAAAGAAATTTTAGCCATTGGCCATAACTTGGAATCAAGCAGAGGACCTTTAATAAACATTTGTTGCAGTCAGAAGTTGTGGGTCACTAAGGAACATTATTTGTTAATCATAAAACAGACCTCTAACCCTTATACAAGGAATATCTCCAGAAGAATGGCTGCCTTGATCTTCTCTGAAAACCAGACACTTGCTTCTTGCCCATGTTTCAGTCAGCTTATTGAATAACTACTAACTTTGCTGGTGGGAGGACCAGCTGAATGTTCAGCCCTGTTTAAATCTCATTCCTTTCCTCCTGGCATCTTTCAGACTATCCTAAACCGTCACCAAATCGCAGCTTTCTGTAACTCAGCTCTTGCTCAAGGCCTGGAAAGTGAAAGTTGCTCAGTCGTGTCTGACTCTTGGTAACTCCATGGACTATACAGTCCATGGAATTCTCCAGGCCACAATACTGGAGTGGGTAGCCTTTTTCTTCTCCAGGGGAATCTTCCCAACCCAGGAGTCGAACCCAGGTCTCCTGCATTGCAGGCAGATTCTTTACCAGCTGAGCCACCAGGGAAACCCCAAGGCCTGGAAGGGTTGTCATTTCTTATACCTACCTCTTCTTATACCTCAAGGTTCCCCTCTTTGAAGACTTTCCTTCTCTCCCCAAGAAACACCCCAGTTCCAGTTAAGCTTTTTCTGCAAATGAATTCTATGTATTTATCTTCAGCAGCACTAATAGCATCTATTATGTCCTCTATGCCCTGCTTGGCAGATGTAAGCAGGATTGACCCTGGGCTCTGCCACTTGTAAGGTTGAATTGAGATTTCGGCTCCTCTCAGTGACACCTGGCTGCGGTATGCTCCCTGCAGAGAGGAAGGCTTTGGTAAAGGCCTGACCTAGTAGGTAAAGTTGCTGGTTACTGGGCAGAGCTCCAGGGTAGCAGTAAGCCACAGGTGCTGTGCCATCCAGGGCTTTTCAGTGCAGAAGTTAAACCTGAGTCCCTAGATTCCCAGGCTGAGTAGGCAGTATACCATGCTGCTTGTATTATGTGAGCAGCACATAATATGGTCATTTCTTACCTTCGTTGGTCTCAGTGTAAAGTAGAGATGATTATGTAAACAGTACCCAATCATACTCAGCCTCTTGGACTGACCAGTCAGATCCTGTCATCCCCAAAGACACAGTCTGGTCACTGATAACCACATATTGACAATAGCGCACGCAGTTCCCGGATGCTAGCGCTGCCTAGGCCCTGGGCATCCTCACTGTCGCACACACACAGTAGCTCTAGACCTCCAACCCTCCCGACTGTGGCACCCCCAGTCGAATGGTGTCTCCGCTTTCTTGGTCCCCGGCGGATGATACCGAGAGGCGGCGCGGGTTTCCCAGCCGGCGAGGTGAGGGGACCGCACGCCGGAAGTGGCGGCTGGAGCGGGAGTACTGAGGTGTCGGCCGGCTGGGCAGCGGCCGGGAGCCGGGGGCGGGGGCGTTGACCATGTTTCCCCTCGGGCTCCGTAGCCCCGGAGGGAGTAGGTCGGCTGGAGCCGGGGCTGAGGAGCCGGCACCCTACGGGAGAGAGGCGGCTGCTGCCGGGCCGCTCCCTTCCCCGCCCTCGCCACTACAGCCCCGGGCTGACGCAGCCCCTCCCCCGTCGCCCGGCGGGAGCCCTCGCAGTCCCTGCGCCTACTCGGAGCCCCCCGGCGGGCGCGCGCGGGAGCTCGGGCTGCCCGGAGCTCTAGAGTCCTCAGCCGCTTCCGCTCAGGGAGATCCTTCACCGCCTTCCCCGCCACGCCGGCCACCCGGGCCTGACTGCAGGGCCGGGAGCCGTGGCCAGCCCTGCCTCAGAGCCCGCCTGGGCGGCCCTGGTGCCCGGCTCTTCGGGTGGCTGAGAGAGCGCAGCCTGGGCCGCGGGCTGTTCGTGGACCCGGCGCGGGACAATTTCCGCACCATGACTAACCTCTATGGTTCCATCCATCCCGCGGATTCGGTGTACCTCAGCACCCGCACCCACGGGGCAGTCTTCAACCTCGAGTACTCGCCCGACGGGTAAGCGCGGCCCCTCGGAGGGCGGGGACCCGCCTCCTCCTGGCGCGGCTGCTGGTGGGCGGCTGCCCAGGGCCCGCTCCCCCAGCCAGGCCTGGGGTTTGCGAGTGCCCGTGGGGCGGCCGGCTTTCGTGCCCCTGACTCTGTGAAACCCTCTGTCTCTGTTGGAGGCCCCGTCCGGCACTTGGAGGTAGGCGAACCCGGGGCTGGTTTGCTCCTCTTCTGGACCAGAGCTCTGAAGTGACTAAAGCAACCCCGGCAGGTTTGTCAGAGCCAGTCCAGAGCTAGGCTTTTTGGTACACCGTAGATGCTCAATAAGTTCACTTTGAATAAATGCCCATTTCCCACTGACACCCTAGGCATGTTTTTCCCACCTAAGCTTTGTCAAGGGTATGGAGCCTGCAGAATCCCTGTTCCCGACCTGCGCTTAGGGGACAAGTGTGGGTTCCTTCGTTCCTTTTCTCCGGTAAGATACTAAGATCCTGCAGAGAGATATCTTGTGATTTGGGCATCTGTTGAATTTCCAGGCTAGACTAGTTCTGTTAATGGTATCTTGCCTTTTTCTTGCATAATTAAAATACCATGTTTGACCTCGGTTTACTTTGAGCTATGGAGAATTTTCAAAGTGATACCTATTTTTTAAACTTTGTTATTTGAGTACAGGAACAAGTACAACAGCAGGCAAAGGAAAAACTTCACACAGGGTTCCACCAAGAGGGGATCTTCCCGACCCCAGGAATCGAACCCGGGTCTCCCGTATTGCAAGCAGACGCCTTACCGTCTGAGCCACCAGGGAAGTGAAGTCGCTCAGTCGTGTCCGACTCTCTGCGACCCCATGGACTGTAGCCCACCAGGCTCTTCCATCCATGGAATGTTCCAGGCAAGAGTACTGGAGTGGGTTGCCATTTCCTTCTCCAGAGCCACCAGGGAAGCCCCTCATAAATAATATAACTCATACCAAATCAGGGCCTCTGAATTCCTAGTCATTTGCTTAGTTGTTCATTCACTCAGTCCCTCATTCAGCATGTATTTGTTGAGCACTTGCTATGCTCCAGAGGCAGAGGTGGCAGTGGTGGGCAAAACAACAAATGGCATCACGTTCATCAGTCTTGGGACCTATTGGTTCAACTAGAAATTAATAAGCATACTAGATAACTTCATAATGTATATTTACAAGTTGAGATAAAGGCTGGAAAGAACCTGTTGTGGACTAGGGTGTTCAAGGTTTCCCTGAGAAAGTGACACTTAACCAAGATGGAAAGATGAGTAGGAGATAAAGTAGTCAATACAGTATTGGGGAGGGGATAGAAATATTTCAGATGAAGGAACTGGTATGTCAAACGACCTATGGTTCTCTAACATATCATGTTAGAGAAACTGAAAGACGATAGGTTATCAAAGGAAAAAATTGTGCTGAAGAAAGACATAAAATATGCTAACGAAGGAGCAACGTATCAGAATCTGGGGTCACTGAGCAGGTAAACCCTATTTCATTTCACTTGCAAATGCTTTTTCTTAATATAGTAGTTGACGAAACAGTGACTGTGCACCCGAATACAGGGAAGATTGGTGAGAAGAGAAACTATTCTGCTGAAGTTTATCTGTGGAACCTCCTCTCCTCACTCCTTCCTCCAACCAAGTGCTGTTCCTAAAGTTTCTCCCAAAATACCGGCAGTTTGTTCTTCATAACCCTTCAGTTCCTCTCTTCAGTATATCTCAGCTCCTTTCCTTCCAGCCTCCTACCTGTTCTCTCAGGCCTTCAGAAATAGTAGTTATTTCTACTCTTTGAAGGTGGAATTTTAGGTAGGGGTTGAGAGGGATAGAATGAGTTAAGAAGGAATTCTCATTACCAGTACTATAAGAATGAGGAGTATATTACTGATAGTTCTTGTTTGAATATGGGCTATGTTTTGCTATAGTAACATTTTTATAAAGGGTGGTACTTTATATACCCTGATATTTCATGCAGTAACATGCAAATATACAATTACTAGTTACTAACTATAGAAAACCTAGAGAGTAAATGAAACTAAAAGAAGCTAAATATCCTTTATGATCCTAGAGAGTAAATGGATATCTAAGGAATCTTTTTCTTTGTATATATCTTTTTTTATTTGTTAAAAATTTTTTTTTTCTTGACTGCACCATGTGCAGCTTGTGGGTCTTAGATCCCTGACCAGGGATTGAACATGGGCCATGGCAGTGAGAGTGCAGAGTCCTAACCATTGCACCACATGGAACTCCCTTTGTATGTTTATTTTAACTTAAAAATAGAACCTACTGTTTTGTAGCCTGCCTTTTTTCATACATTATAAATTATCTATGTTAATGAATATATTTCTACAGTATTGTCTAAAATTTTTCATTAGTTAAAACCTCTAAACTGATATTTTAAATTTATGTCCTTATGGTAAGTCCTTAGAATGAGTAAAAGGTTATGAAGATTTTGGATTCCTATTATTAAATTCCCCTTTGTACCAATCCTTATTCTTCTCAGTCCCAGTGAAAGTGCTTGTCTTCCTGTACCCTTGCCAGTGTTGCACATTGCCATTCTTTTTCATTTCTGTCAAGGTAATAGGTGAAAATAGTTCAGTGTTTTAATTTTTTAGTCTTCTGACTACCTCTAATATGCCCCAGTTCTTATAGGACTTAAAATGGTTTTATATAAATTTGACATATCTTGTTAAATGAGATGATTTCACATATCCTTCAGTTATATATAAGTTAAGTCAGCTTATTGGATACTGTAACCACTGTCAAGGACTTCTCAGTACAAAAAGAAGAGGTGATACAGAAGGTAAGAATTAAAATTAAGAGTATTTGATAGAGACCAGACTAGAAACAGTTTGGCACTAAGAAAGAAAAATGAAGGCTACCTGGACCAGAAGGTAATTTGTAAAGAACTGTAAAATGTTTTAAGCAATAGCAGCATTGTCAAGATAAGTGTGTCACCTCCTAAAATGGCATTTTGAAAAAGGAAATTTGATAATATTTGCAGTAATATGGACTTTCTTACGCTATCCTCTATAAGAATACATTAGGCACTGATGTAGAGAGAATTAGTATAGTGGAAAGTAGAAGTGAAGAACTTATCCAGATTGCAGACAAGAGAGGCAAAGAGACTGAAAATATGAAGGAGGATTGGTGACACAAAGCACAAAGAGAAAAATGCACACTGTGTATCTGGTTAGTTCCTAACGAAAATGCAATAATAGGATAAAATAAACTTGAAGCAGCAATAGCTGAGAACTTTCCAGAATTGAAGAAAGGTATCAAATGATTTAAGAAACCTGACACAGCCCTAGCAGGAATTCTCCCTTGCCGTATAGGAAACTGCAGGACAACAGATATAAAAGCCAGAGGGAAAAAGGCCTTCAAAGGAGTATATGCAAGTGAAAGCCAACCAGTCATCAATAATAGTGTAAATTAGAGGATAGTGGTGATTGCATTTCAGTATGCTGGGAAAAACTGCCAACCTGAATGTCTTTACCCAGCAAATATGGGTTCTTTGTTCTTGTCAAGAACAAAGATGAGTTGAATACATAAGCATCCAATCAAAGCTCAGTAAGTTTGCCACCAGACCTTCAGTAATGGAATTCTAAGTTCAGAGAGAAGAAAGTGTTTTCAGCTGTAAGGTCTTGAGATATAAGAAGGAATGAAGATCAAATAAAGTGGGAAATTTGTATGTAAAACCATCTGATTTTGTCTTTTGGGATTAACAAAGATGTAGCTAAAATAGAATACAACAACAGCATATAAATTATGAAGGAATGTTTGAAGTTCCTTATTTTTTTGAGGGAGAATTGTGATATATTAACTTTAGGCTTTAATATGTACATACTGAAATGTACAAGGTAACCACCAAAAGACAAATAGTGTATTATTTCAGGACTAGAAAAAGAAAAGATTTTGGAATGAGGAAAAACATTCTAGAAGACAAGAAAGGGAAATGGAAGAAAAATAGAAAAGGTATAATAAAATACAAAGAATCACTGAAAATAAATACAAATATTACTAATTATATATTTACTAAATGTACTTTTTGTACATAAGATAAAGAGGATATATCAAACACCTAAGCAAAAGAAAGCTGGTGAGCTATATTTAATATCAACAAAAAAATTACTAGACATAGATTATATTCAGATCAATTCACCTGAAGAATAAAAAAATTCTGAAATTGAGTTTTTTAACTTATATACATCCAAAATTGATAACTTCAAGGAGAAAAGAGAAAACATTATCATAGAGTTGATATTGATGTACATAATAGCATACCTCAGTTAATCAGGCAGACATAGAAACAATACTACTTCTAAAGAGTATGTATAGAGTACCACATTCAGGCCTGATGTTCAGCTAGTACACATTAGTTCAGCTGTACCAGTTGTTAAAATATTAATATATGTCCATGGTGGTTGAATAGTTACTGCCCCAAGTCCACTGAGTGCCATCCTAGTACTTAAGCACCTTCCATAGGATCTCCTAGAGTAACCCATTTGTGATAACTAGACTCTTGGGAGATCCAGAGATAAAAGGAGCAGTCAGATGAAAGTAATGGCACTACTGGAGGCACCATCCAAACGTTAATTATCTTGACAAAGTGTGAACACCCACTGCAGAATAGAACCCGTGGCAGGTAAATGAGGTCAGTGGGGTGGTTTATGGATGAATACCATATGGTTACAGATCCCTAATCTTATCATTCTTACTGAATTTCACGTTTATTTAGTGGTATAATTTTGCCAAAAGCCACTGAATACATACCCACCAGAGGCATTAATAACACTCACTTTATTAATGAACATGACTGCCAAAATAAAGTCTTCTCTATATCAGAAACATTTAGTTGAGAGAACTGAGATGCAGAAAGGAGGTTAAATACAAAGGATTTGTACTCTGGTTTATGCCCTTAACTACTGTATTACATTATGTCTCATCTGGCTGAAGGATTAGGTTTGATATCATCAAATACGATGTATCAATTATTTTGTGACTTAGTTATTAATACAATTGAATGTAAAAATTAACAGCAAGCGTTATAAGGGCTAAAATTTTTCCAGTATACTTACTGTTAACTGGAGCAAAAGCTAAAAAGAGGATTCAGCTCCATGAACAATTTTATTGCTATTAAGAGTGATTTTTTTTTTTAATATAGCAAGACCACAAGTTACTCAATAACTACCTATTTATAAGAAATTTTAAAATTGAAATATAGTTGATTTACAATATTGTGTTAGTTTCAGGTGTATGGAAAAGTGACTTAGATATATGTATATTTTTTCAGATTTTTTTCTATTATAGATATTATAAGATATTGACCATACTTTGTGCTATATAGTAAATCCTTGTTGCTTATCTATTTTACCTGTAGTGGTTTGTATCTGTTAATCTCCTATGCCTAATTTATCATTCCTTCCTTCCTTTTTTTAACCATAAGTTTGTTTTATATGAATAACTACCTGTTTAATGTGGAAATTCTTGGAGGGTCTTTATGTAGTTTCCTGTGGCAGTTCATGGTCCAAACAAAGGCATCTGGGTCAAAGAGACAATTATGGCTACAATTTCTAAAATTAATAAATGTTTGGGAGTTACTAGAATAATTTGATAAACAATTTGAGTTAGAATTAATGTCACTTGGCAAGCATTTTTATAACCTATAGGTTAGCCTGTTTTTATCTTTAAAATTTTTTATTCATATGTTAATTTATATTACTATTGAATGTTTAGTATTTTTTAATGTCACACTTAATGTAACAGCTGCCTCATGGTTTTTTTTTTTCCCCACACAAAGATGAGTTAAAAATTCCTCTCTTATAAGGCCACATATTTCAAAAGATTGTCATTAAATAGTTTCTCAGGATAATGTGATTGCTAGAAATTAATAGCATGTATTTTCAAGTTAAATATATATAAGTAAAAATTTATAAATAGCTCATGTGTCAAAGTAGAAATGATAATGCAAATTAGAAATATTTAGAACTAAACGAAAATACCACATCTCAAAAGTTGTGGGATATAAATAAATCTGTACTTAGTATGAAAATTATGATTTTTAATAAACTAGAAAGGAAGACAAGGAAAATTAATTATCTGAGTATCTGTCTCAAGAAATAATAACAGAATAGTGAAGTTATAACAAAGTAAATCTGAAGAAAACCAAAGGAAAGAAATACAGAAATATAGCGTAAAATTATCGAAATTCTAAAAATCAGGTAGAAATACTCAACAGAAAGATTTGTCTTTGAAAAGACAAAGAATAATGAAACATGCTCATTAAGTTGATCAATAGAATACCCAGATAAACAATATTTAGAATGAAAAGGGGGATATAATTTCAGATGTAAGAAGCAGAGATTGTAGCTTTCCAGAGGTAGCAGAATAGGTGGTTTGGACCAACCCTCCAACTGAAAATAATTAGAAAAGCTACAGAAAAACATCAGTAAGATATAAACAGTTATGTTTGAAGGGAGTAGAGAACTGAGGCAGTGAGGAAATTTCAGGGCCAAGCTCTGCAAAAGGAGGGTAGCCAGAGATGTGAATCCACCTTTTTAGCCAACTGAATGTAGCAGTATGGTAGAAATGAAAGATTGATTTGACGTTTAAAAATATATTAATTGTAAATCACTACATTAACATATTAAAAGAAAACTATAGGATAATTTCAATAAATGTTAGAAAATGTTTCATATACTTTAATATATATTAATGAAAAAAAATGTAACAGATTTGAGGCAGAAGAGAATTTCCTTAATCCACTAGTAGGAATCCACCAAAACAAACAAACAAACCTTATAGCAAACACTGTGCTTAATGATAAAATGGTGAATATATTCTTAAAGATCAGGAATAAGACAAGAGTGCTTGCTATATAAACATTTCTCTTCAACGTTGTATTGAAGATTCTAGCCCGTGCAGCAAAGGAAAAAAGTATTAAAAATAAGAAAGCAGTATTTGTAGATGACTAATGATAATTGACAAAGAAAACCTAAAATAATGTGATAAATATTAAAATAAGATTGATGAATAAATAACATTTAAAAAATCAGTTGGTCTTCTGTATACCAGCAACAAATGAAACAAAAATTTAAAAAGAACATTTACAACAGCATCAAAAAATATCTCTAGTACCCAGGAATAGATCTAATGAAAGATAGGCATGATCTACATGGAGAAAATCTCCATTGTTAATGGAGATATGCCATGTTCAAGTATTGGAAGTCTCTGTATTGTAAAACTATCAACTCTATGTAAACTTTTCTATAGATTTATTACAGCCTCAAAATCCACAGGTGGATATATGTGTATATGTATAACTTCCTATGTCAATTCTAAATGTATAAGGATGTACAAAGAATTGTTCTCTTGCTAAGAATATCTTAAATATATGGAAAACTGTGCATATTACTGATGAGATGATATAAATTCTACCAGATTAATTTCTAAAGAGACTGCATCCTAATAAAAATACCAACAAGATTTTTTAGTAGGACCTGACATGCTATATCTAAAATGCATTTGGAGAAGACAGTATGACATTAGCTTCCCCTAAAAATGTTTATTTAGGGCAGTGAGGGGGTCTTGCTTGGCTACTTGCCAGACCTTTTAGAATTTGCATGAAATAGAATATAGTCCTAAAAGAAAATCTATATATTACAAAGATGGAATTTACAAAGTATAGCGTTTGATGTTGGGACAAATGACATCCAGTTTTAAAAGTTACAAATTATGCCATGTACAAAAATAGATTATATTAAAATGAAAAAATGACTATCAGTCTTATTGATCTTTTCATAGCTCTCTTGTTTACAATGTTTAAGACTTTCCAAAAATCATTGATTCATTACTTTTATGCATGAAAAGAAGACAAGTTCATTTCATGACTCTTCTAACAAAAAAGAAATATTTATGCTCATCTAAAATTAGATATATTTGAATATTTTTACTCACGGTAGTCAACTAACACAAAAATCCTTCAGATGTTATTAAATTTTTTAAATTCAGATACCTCACAAAAGGATTTAAACAAACACCCTTTAAAGGATAATTTCATGATTTTTAAATATGGAAATGATCTCAGTTTAGTAGATGTTTTCCCTTACCTTGTAAAACATTTGTTCTGAATTTTAAAGTTTGGCCATTTAGAATTCTATCTTACGCACTTTCATGTTAAAGTGTAAAAATCCCATGTGCTTTTGGAATTATAAATTTAAAAGATTGCACTTTCAGAATTTCATTTAAAAGTAAAATCAATCAATTTCAATCCTGAATTGAAATCAGTTCAAGATTTCGTTTGATAGGTCTGAATCTAAAAGATTAGTATTTACAGAAAACTAAGACAAAATCAATAAAAGACAATAGATTTTCAGAAATCAAAATGGTGTTTGACTATCAGACATAAATTGACAGTAATGCAATAATAGTAGGAGACTTTAAACACCCCTACTTTTGATGGACAGATCATCAAAACAGAAAATTAATAAGGAAACACAAGTCTTACATGATACATTAGATGAGATGGATCTCATTGTTNGACATAAATTGACAGTAATGCAATAATAGTAGGAGACTTTAAACACCCCTACTTTTGATGGACAGATCATCAAAACAGAAAATTAATAAGGAAACACAAGTCTTACATGATACATTAGATGAGATGGATCTCATTGTTATCTTCAGGACATGCCATCCAAATGCAGAGGAATACACCTTCTCAAGTGCACTTGGAACATTCTTCAGAATAGACCACATCTTGGATCACAAAACCTCAGTAAATTTAAGAAAATTGAAATCATATCAAGCATCTTCTCTGACCACAATGCTATGATACTCAATATCAATTACAAGAAAAATGTAATAAACACAAACACATGGAGATTAAACAACATGTTTCTAAATAACCAACAGGTTACTGAAGAAATCAGAAGGGAAATCAAAGAATTTCTAGAAACAAGTGACAATGAAAACACGACAACCCAAAACCTATGCGATGCAGCAAAAGCAGTCTTAAGAGGGAAGTTTATAGCAATAGTCATACTTCGAGAAACAAGAAAAACATCAAATAGACAACCTAACTTTACACCTAAAACAACTGGAAAAAAGAACACAAAACCCCCAAAGTTAGTAGAGGGAAATAAAGATCTGAGCAGAAATAAAAGAAATGAAAGAAAACAGTAGTAAAGATTAATAAAACTAAAAGCTGGTTCTTTGAGAAGATAAACAAAAGTGACAAACCTTTAGCCAGACTCATCAAGAAAAAAAGAAATCAACAAAATTAGAAATGACAAAGGAGAGGTTACAACAAACAATGCAGAAATAAAAAGGATTATAAGAGACTATTATGAACAACTATATGGCAATAAAATGGATAACCTAAAAGAAATGGACAGATTCTTAGAAAAGTTCAATCTTCCAAGACTGAACCAGGAAGAAATATAAATTATGACCAACTCAATTACAAGCACTGAAATTGAAGCTGTGATCAAAAATCTCCCAGAAAATGAAAGTCCAGAACCAGATGGCTTTATAGGAGAATTCTGTCAAACATTTAGAGAAGAGCTAATGCCTATCCTTCTAAAACTTTCAAAAAATTGCAGAGGAAGGAACATTTCCAAACTCATTCTTTGAGGCCACCATCACCCTGATACCAAAACCAGACAAAGACAACACAAAACTATAAGCCAATATCACTGATGAACATAGATGCAAAAATCCTCAAGAAAATTTTAGCGAATAACTCAGCAACACATCAAAAATCTCATACACCATGATCAAGTTGGATTTATTCCAGGAATGCAAGTATTCAATATATGCAAATCAATCAATGAGAAATACACCCTATTAACAAATTGAAAGATAAAAGCCATAAGATAATCTCAATAGATGCAGAAAAAGCATTTGACAAAATTCAGCACCCATTTATGATTAAAACTCTTCCAAAAAAGGGCATAGAAGGAACCTACCTCAACATAGTAAAAGCAAACATTATTCTCAATGGTGAAAAACTGAAAGCCTTCCCCCAAAGATCAGGAACAAGACAAGGGTGTCCACTTTCACTGCTATTCAGCATAGTTCTGGAAGTCCTAGCCACAGTAGTCAGAGAAGAAAAATAAAAGAAATTAAGGATTCAATCTCATTCACCATTGCAACAAAAAATTAAATATCTTGGAATAAACTTAAGGAGAAAAAAGAACTGTACACAGAAAATTATAAGACACTGGTGAAAGAAATCAAAGATGACATAAAAAGATGGAGAGATATTCCATGTTCCTGGGTAGGAAGAATCAATATTGTGAAAATGATTATACCACCAAATGCAATCTACAGATTCAGTGCCTATCATATTACCAATGACAGTTNATCTTGGAATAAACTTAAGGAGAAAAAAGAACTGTACACAGAAAATTATAAGACACTGGTGAAAGAAATCAAAGATGACATAAAAAGATGGAGAGATATTCCATGTTCCTGGGTAGGAAGAATCAATATTGTGAAAATGATTATACCACCAAATGCAATCTACAGATTCAGTGCCTATCATATTACCAATGACAGTTTTCACAGAACTAGAACAAAAAGTTTCACAATTCATATGGAAACACAAAAGACCCTGAATAGCCAAAGCAGTCTTGAGAAAGAATAATGGAACTGGAGGAATCAACCTCCCTGACTTCAGATTATACAACAAAGCTACAGTCATCAGAACAGTATGGCAGTGACACAAAAACAGAAATATAGACCAATAGAACAAGATAGAAAGCCTAGAAATAAACCCATGCACCTACGGGGCCCTTATTTTTGACAGAGGAGGCAAGAATATACAATGGGGCAAAGACAGCCTCTTCAATAAATGATGCTGGAAAAAATGGACAGCTACATGTAAAACTATGAATTTAGAATACTTCCTAACATCATACACAAAGATAAACTCAAAATGGATTAAAGACCTAAATGTAAGACTCAGTTCAGTTCAGTTCAGCCGCTCAGTCGTGTCCAACTCTTTGTGACCCCATGAATCGCAGCACACCAGGCCTCCCTGTTCATCACCATNAACAACTACATGTTAGAGAATGAAATTAGAACACTTCCTAACACCATACACAAAGATAAACTCAAAATGGATTGAAGACCTAAATGTAAGACCAGACACTATAAAACTCTTGGAGGAAAACATAGGCAGAACACTGGAAGACATAAGTCAAAGCAAGATCCTCTATGGCCCACCTCCTAGAGTAACAGAAATAAAAATAAAAGTAAACAAGGGAGACTTAATTAAAATAAAAAGCTTTTGCACAGCAAAGAAAAACACAAGCAAGGTGAAAAGAGAACCCTCAGAATAGGAGAATATAATAACAAATGAAACAACTGACAAAGGATTAATTTTCAAAATATACCAGAAGCTCATATAACTCAATACCAGAAAAACAAAGAACTCAATCAAAAAGTGGGGGAAAATCCAAACAGACATTTCTCCAAGGAAGACATACAGATGGCTAACAAACACATGAAAAGATGCTCAATACCACTCATTATTAGAGAAATGTAAATCAAAACTACAATGAGATATTACCTCACACTGGTCAGAATGGCCCTTATCAAAAAGTTTATAAACAATGAATCCTGGAATTTGTGTGGAGAAAAGGGAACACTCTTATACTGTTGGTGGGAATGTAAATTGATACAGCCACTATGAAAGGTGATACAGAGATTCCTTTAAAAACTAGGAATAAAATATGACCCAGCAACCCCAATCCTAGGCATATACCCTGAGGAAACCAAAACTGAAAGAGACACATGTATCCCATTGTTCATTGCAGCACTATTTACAACAGCTAGAACATAGAAGCAACCTAGATGTCCAGCTACAGATGAATGGATAAAGAAGTTTTGGTATATATAAACAATGGAATATTACTCAGCCATAAAAAGGAGCACATTTGAGTCAGTTCTAATGAGGTGGATGAACCTAGAACCTATTATACAGGGTAAAATGAGTCAGAAAGAGAAAGATAAATAATATATTCTAACACATATGCAGAATCTAGAAGAATGGTACTGAAGAATTTACTTACAGGGCAACAGTGGAGAAACAGACATACAGAATAGACTTACAGACATGGGGAGAGGGGAGGAGAGGGTAAGATGTATGAAAAGAGTAACATGGAAACTTATATTACCATATGTAAAATAGAGAGCCAACAGGAATTTGCTGTTGGTTCAAGAAACTCAAACAGGGGCTTGGTATCAACCTGGAGGGGTGGGATGGAGAGGGAGATGGGAGGGAGCTTCAAAATGGAGGAGGTATATGTATACTTATGAATGATTCATGTTGAGGTTTGACAGAAAACAGCAAAATTCTGTAAAGCAATTATCCTTCAATAAAAAAATAAATTAAAGAAAGTCCTTTCAGATGAATTTGTCCATCAGCCAAATTTTTTCTGAAGAAACATCAGGAGCAAAATGATAATCAGTCTTAATAATGTACAGAACACATGGTAATTTTTCAGTGCAATGGATCTTGTTTCAAAGTGGTAAAGAATCCATATATCAATGCAGGAGATGCAAATTCAATCCCTGGGTTGGGAAGATCCCCTGAAATATGAAATGATAGCCAGCTCCAGAATTCTTTCCTGGAAAATTGCATGGACAGAAGAGCCTGGTGGGCTACAGTCCGTGGGACTGCAAAGAGTTGGACATGATTTAAAGACTGAGAACACACACACTAAACTGTTTTGAATGTGAAATTAGCAAGAACTACTGATTGAACTTCTACTACACGTAAGATATTTTGCTAAACATTATCATCAGGAGACATTCACTAGACCCTGCCCTCAGTGAACTTACAATTTAATTTAGAAGAGAAAACAAACTTTGAAAAAATAAAGTCTTAATCAAAAGGATGGTGGAGAAGATGCTGCAACACTGTTCATTATAATCAGGCTGAAAAATAATATAAGATACTACACGTAAGATATTTTGCTAAACATTATCATCAGGAGACATTCACTAGACCCTGCCCTCAGTGAACTTACAATTTAATTTAGAAGAGAAAACAAACTTTGAAAAAATAAAGTCTTAATCAAAAGGATGGTGGAGAAAATGCTGCAACACTGTTCATTATAATCAGGCTGAAAAATAATATAAGAAATCAACGTAGAATTTCAGAGGAGATAATTAGAACTGATGCTGAAGCTGAAGCTCCAATACTTTGGCCACCTGATGCAAACAGCTGACTCATTGGAAAAGCCCCTGATGCTGGGAAGGATTGAAGGCAGGATGAGAAGACAAACGAGGCAGATATAGCTGGATAGCATTACCAATTCAATGGACATGAAGTTGGGCAAACTCCAAGAGATGGTAAGGGACAGGGAAGCCTGGCATGCTGCAGTCATGGGGTTGCAAAGAGTTGGACATGACGGTAACTGAGCAACAGTGAAAGATTGCTTTAGGCTGAGGAGAAAAGAAAAGATATAAGCATCTGAATGCAGAGTTCCAAAGAATAGCAAGAAGAGATAAGAAAGCCTTCTTCAGCAATCAATGCAAAGAGATAGAGGAAAACAACAGAATGGGAAAGACTAGAGATCTCTTCAAGAGAATTAGAGATACCAAGGGAACATTTCATGCAAAGATGGGCTCGATAAAGGATAGATATGGTGTGGACCTAACAGAAGCAGAAGATATTAAGAAGAGGTGGCAAGAATNTATGGATGTTAGAATTGGACTGTGAAGAAGGCTGAGCGCCAAAGAATTGATGCTTTTGAACTGTGGTGTTGGAGAAGACTCTTGAGAGTCCCTTGGATTGCAAGGAGATCCAACCAGTCCATTCTAAAGGAGATCAGTCCTGGGTGTTTTTTGGAAGAACTGATGCTATAGCTGAAACTCCAGTACTTTGGCCACCTCATGTGAAGAGTTGACTCGTTGGAAAAGACTCTGATGCTGGGAAGGATGGGGGGCAGGAGGAGAAGGGGATGACAGAGGATGAGATGGCTGGATGGCATCACTGACTCGATGGATGTGAGTCTGAGTGAACTCTGGAAGTTGGTGATGGACAGGGAGGCCTGGCGTGCTGCGATTCATGGGTTCTCAAAGAGTTGGACACGGCTGAGCAACTGAACTGAACTGAACTGATGGTTGATTTATGTTGAGGTTTGGCAGAAAACAACAAAATTCTGTAAAGCAATTATCCTTCAATAAAAAAGTTTTAAAAATCGTGTTTGTAAAAGGTTTATAAAAGTGTAATTTTGTAATAGGAAAGGGCTGAAACAAGAAACAGTACGAAAATCCGTAAAAGCAAAGGTTTAGTTTGACTAAAACTGGTTTGGAAGGATGTATGCTAGACCTTTGAGGCATTTTAATAGATACTGATGAAGAATTGCCTAATTTAGATGATCTTTCCCTAAGTTGCCTCATTTAAACATGTTTTTCTGAAGCCAGATTTCTTATGTAAAAATATGTTTTAGGCTCCTTCATATGCATATAAAGTTATCCCTTTTTAAGTGTGGTACCATTTTGCAAAGTATTACATACTATGGCTTATATAATTGATCTTTCTTTCATGTACATTTAGGCTACTTCCAATTTCTCCATAACAATGAAGCATATCTTTATATGTGCTTCTTTGTATTTGGAAATTGTTATTTCTCTAGATTAGATTCTCAGAAAAAAAAATGCTGAGATAAAAGATATGCACGTTTAAAGTTTTGTTAGATACTGGTACTCTCCATACAAGCTGCATCCAGCTTATACTTCACTATAATGTATGAGACTACTATTTCCTACTACTCCTTGCAACAGTGAATAGTCTCAATCTTTTAAATATTTGCTACTAATGTGGACAGAAGTTATTCATCTATATCTTATATAGTCATAAATAGATGAATATCAATAAAACAAGAGAATGCTAAGTAAACTAAGAGAAATGTGTCATTTCCTTCCAGGTCAGTGCTGACAGTTGCTTGTGAACAGACTGAAGTTCTACTTTTTGATCCTATATCTTCAAAGCACATAAAAACACTTTCTGAAGCTCATGAAGACTGTGTAAATAATATAAGGTTAGTATTACCATGAGAAAGTAAACTTTATTAATGTGCCCAAAATATTCTGTTTTGGAAGTTAGTGAAAATTTATAATGCCTTGACCAGCAGTACTAGATGCTACACATTTGTGAATTGTGCAACTTATCCTTTTAATTACAAAAGTTACTGTTAACCATTTTGGATTGGAATCTTTCTGAAATGCATTTTCACTTCCATATGATTTTACCTTTTCTCTTTGTGTCTTAGGGCCACCATTATGAGCCTCAGCCACGTCTTTTGTTAGCCCTGTAATGCTTTGGGGCAGTGCCATTGCTTAGCCTCTCTCACTACCAGCCCCCAGATTCAAACTATTGAGGGGAAAAAAAAACAGATAGGCACAGAGAACTTCTTTATTGTTTGAAGCTCTTTAATTCTCAATAATGTGGGAAATAACAGTTGTATAGTTTGGTGGACTAATACACAGTCAGTAAAATGATTACAGATGTTGGATATCAACATGGACAAATGCTTGAAATAGTACAAGTTAAAATCATAAAAACTGTATAAATATGACATGATCAGAAGAAAGGTTAGAGGAAGACAGTGGATATATTAAAATGAATGGATTATGAGTAATTTTCTGTTTTCAAAACTATATAATGATATGACTTTTGTAATGATTACTTTTAATTATCAAAAAAAGAAGAAATGCTCCAAACATATAGAACAGTAGGTTAAATAGCACAAAAGATACAGCTAGGCTCTGAAACAACATAAACATCTTTGTGGCCATATGGCCAGACTGGAACACACACAAAAAGCTGTTAGAGAGTTGAAGACACAAGCCAACTGGGTTTTCAGGCTGGCACTGACATGTAATAGTTTAGCTCCTGTCAGGAATCAAAAATGCTAAAGTATTTCATGTGAAGCAGGAGCTAGAGCCAGAGTTATTACATGAAGCCAGGGATTTAGTTGGAATATCTGTCCCATATTTGTGAAAGGCTGAAAAAAGGAAAAAGCTGTTAATTACCTGGGGCTGTAGCTTTTAGCTGATAAAGATTTATATAGCCTCATGACCATGAATTGAATGAAGCCATTGCTGAGTCGGTGATTGAAGGTACATATGTGATAGATCCAATATCATCATGAAACTGGAGGCTTTGATCCCAGTGAGACTAAGTAGTGGATTTGGGTCCAGAAATCCAAATAGGACAACTGTAAAATCATTAAATAGGAAAAGAGAAAGAAATTGTTTTTTTATCTTTCTTACTCAGAAGGAGTCTACAACCAAAATTCTGAAACTCATTAAGGTAATCTAATATTAATATAACAAATTCAGCAACTGGAACAGGTGTTTTCTCCAGATGAAATTACTTTTATGGAGTAGTCCAACAAAGACTTTATTTTAAAAAATGAATTATTTATTTTTTTTGACTAGGTAATACATGCACGTGGTACAAAATTCAAAGGTACAAAAGGGTAAACAGTGAAAAGTAAGTCTATCTCCCACCTCTGTCCCCTAGCCACCCAGTTCCTCTCCCCAGAGGCAACCACTATTACCAGTTTCTCGGTATCTTTTCTGAAATAGTTTATGCATGTACAAACATATATACACATACACTCATACATGTGCATATAAAAGTATATGTATATACTTTTATATAAATGGTAGCATTCTACACATACTAATACATACCTTGGCTTTTTCACTTAATGACATACTTAGAGATCATTCTATATTTGTACCTATGGGATGGTTTTATTCTTTTTAACGGCTGAATAGTATTCCATTGATTGGAAGACACTTTAAAGCATTTTTAGGATGCTCAAATAAGTTAACAGAAAAAAAAAGTTAACAGATACTTTCCATTAATAGAGAGCTCAAAATTATGAAACAAAAGAGGTGAAACAAGAATAGGTTAATATGGAAAAGAAGTAACTAGAACTTTTATAAATTAAAAATATAGTTGGTATATTAAAAACTTAATAGGTGGTAATTACTACCCTATACACCACTGATGAGAGAATTAATGAGTGGAAAATATTACTAAGAATTTTACCTAGAGATTAATTGAGATATGTAATATATCAAATACAGAAAAAAAGAAGTTGCAGAGATTGGAGGAGAACTAAATTTTGAAGACGCAAAGGCTGAGATTTTTTTGCACTGAAGAAAGACCTGAATTCTTGAATTAAAAGTAAACTGTAGTGTTTACTGGGTTAAACAAAGATAAATTCACATCTAGACAGGTTGTGATGAAACTTGAGGATATCAAAGATAAAGAAAATCTTAGCACCAAAGTTAGAAGCCAGATTATCTATGGAGCTATGATAATTAAACTACCTGATTTCTTAGCACCAATAGTTGATGCTAGAAGAAAAAGGAGTAATATCTTAAGTATCAGTACTAAGAGAAAGTAATGTTTAATACCATTTCATATCCAGATAAATTCTTATTCTAGGATAAATAATTTCAATTATATATAATAATTATAAATGTTATTATTAATAGAAGATAGATTAGGATTTTAGGGGGAAGAAGGTGGATTTAAAACAAAGTTATGATGAAAGCTCTAGATTAGCACTATCTTAAAAATTTTCTAGTGGTCACATAAAGACACTAATTTTTGCTCCAGTATGTCTAAAATGTTATTATTTCAACATGAAATCAGTATAAAAAATATTGAGATATTTTACTTCCTTTTTTTTTTTTATGCTAAATCTTCAAAATCCAGTGTATATTTTAAACTTAGAGCACATCTTGAGGCAGACTGGCTACATATTAAGGACTCAAAAGCAACATGTGTCTAATGGCTACCAAATTGCACAGTGTAGCTCTGGATGGTGACAACAAATAGGTTGTATGGGTGAAGGAGTTTTGTTCAGTGGAAAGGTATAACGTTTAAGGTTCACATCATGTTTAGGAAGAGGAGAGAAATACTAAGTAATTTCTGACTCTTTCAGAACAATTTATGATTAATTATATATGATAAAAAATTAATATAAATTTCATTTATAGCTTTCACACCAGCAAAGTGGGGCAGGGGGTGGCAGAGACTTAAAAACTTGGTCAGTAAACAGAAGGGAAGCTTAAAAAAGTAAAAATAAAAAAGGAAAGGAAAGATAAATAGAAAACAAGAAGTAGAAATAGGTCCAAAATATTAATAGTCTACATTTACATATAAATGAATTGATCTTCTTTATTAAAAGACAGATAGCAATTTGAATAAAAAACAAGATCACATATATACTCTTTATGGATATACCAAAAATAAAACTACCCAGAAATGGGAAAAGAAAATTGATGTAGGTTATCCCTATTGAACAGATGGAAGACCAAAGGCTTTCTTTAATAAGGATAAAGTGCAACTACATATGAAAAGAAATATCTACCAAGCATATATAATAATCATGAACTTGTATACAACTTGAAATTAAGAAAGCAAAAACAGAATAATAAGGAATTACTAATACATGTCTATAATCATAGTAAGAGATTTTAATACAAAAACTGGTAAATCAAGCAAATAAAAATTAAGTTGTAAAAGATTTTAAATACTTTGAATAACCTTTCTGCTAAAAACAGAAATGTTGGATAATTTTTTTTTAAAATATTGTTTTAATGTAGAGTTGAGCTGATAAGAAAGTAAGGACTCGTAGGGCCAAAAATGAAGTGGAAGCAAGAATGCAAAGAATTAAACATGTATTCCGCTGGCTTTTACCCTGGAGGCATCTGCTAAATGCCTGTGACTCTTTGAGTTTCTGTTTTGACAGGTATGAGAAGTACAAAGGACAGGAGAGTTAATTCTACATCCAGTTCAAGGTGAGGAGTCTAGTAGAAAACTATGCATAAGACTGGGGCTACAAATTCTGCAGAGGGCTACAGTTTCAGCATAAAGGTTTTCTAGAAATAAACCACCTTGTTCATCTAGACTGTGGCATTGGGTAGAGGCATGTCAAAAATCTCTGTGAGTTACTAACCGCAAGTCAGCCTTCATGCAGCCTTTACACTGCCTTATGGTCCAAATCCCTCCAGCCAGCGATTTTAAATTAGTTCCAGCTTACTAGTGCTGTGAGGTACCTGTAAGAAGGAATGCAAATCTCTGGAGGAGAAAACTCAGTATTATAAAGAAGTCAGTTCTTCCCCCAAAGTAGTCTATGAATTTAGTACAGTTTTAATAAAAATCCCAACAGGATTTTTTATTTTTTTATTTTTAAAAAGGGTGTTTTTTTTTTTTTTAAAACTTGATATAAAAGTTCATACTTAACAATAAAGCACCAAGAATGTCTGAGAAAACTTTGAAGAAGACTGAAATGATAAGAGTACCCACCCTTCCAGATACCAGACCTTATCTTAGGACAGGGATAAATTAAGTGACCAATGAAATGAAATAGAACTTCCAGAAACAGACACATGCCTACATGAAAATTTGATTTATGACAGGAGGTTATTTACAAACCAGTGGGGGGAAATGGAAAAGAGATTGTTTTTTTGTGTGTGTATATATATATATAAAAGATGAAAATGAAATTAGATTTCTACCTCATATCATAACTAAAAATAACTGCCAGTTTCTTTGTTTTTAGAAGAAATATAGAATATATTCTAAGTACAACAAAGGATTCTTTTTAAGACACACCAAAAAAGTATAAACCATTAAGGACTGATAAAGTCACCTGTATTAAAATTTAAAACTTCGTTGTAACTAAAGACATAACAGTGTGAGAAGATGAGCAATAAGCTGGTGGGAGAAGATATTTTCTATACACATAGCCAAGAAAAGGATTAATATCCAGAATATATGAATAAATTACCTTAAAGCAAAATAGGCAGAGACTCACTAAGAAAAAATATCAATAAAATGAGCAATAAATATGGAAAGATTTTGAAGCTTACCAGTTATTATGGAAATGCAAATAAAATAGCAACAAAGAATAAATATTGGTAAAGATGCTGAAAAATAGACACTTAGACATTATTGATGGAGTATAAATTGGTAAAATTATTTTTAGCAATTTAGTAATATCTGGTTAAAATTGAATATCAGTTGTTTAAAAGAAACCACATATGAATGAAGCAATGTGAAAGAAGTTTCATTATAGCATTGTCAGTAATAGAAGTTGGAAACAAATCTCCATCAAGAGGACTATAAATAAATTGTATACTCATACAATGGAATACTATACATCAGTTAAAATAAATGAAGTAGAAGCATCAGCATCTGAGATGTATCTCAGAAATTCAGGATTGAGCCAGAAAAACAAATTGTAGAATGAGCTGTACACAGTGTGATACCATTTATATAAAGTTTAAAAATAAACATAAACTTGATGAGGGCATGTATTTGTTCTCTGCTCTATCCCTAGCACCTGGAACTGTGCCACGTGTGGGTGCTCATTAAATACTGACAAAATAGGTTGAATGCAAAACAAAACTAAATTGCTTATGGATAGATACACAGTTGTGAATTCATAGTATTAAAAACTGCAAGGGGAGTACCAAACAAATTTTGGATAGTGGTTCCCTCTGGAGGGGGAGGGAGGGGAATGGGATTGGGGAGGGATATACAGGGTTCTTTGATTGTGTTTGTAATGTTCAAAAAAAATCTAAAAGATAACCAGATGTTAAAAGTTGATAAAGCTGGGTGGTGGGTATCACAGGTGTTTGTTATATTCTTCATAATTTTCTTTATGTTTCTAATATTTTTACAATTAAAAAATTTCTCATCTCAGAAAAGACATGTCAGGTTCTTTGCCCCTACGCAAAATGACTTCTGACTAATTTGCTGTTAGAATCTGTGTTCTTTTTCAATATCAGTTCTCATCTGCTGCTGTCAGTGTGCTTGCTCTAGTACCTGACACAAATTTGGATTTGCTTCTTATCTGTTTGTTAGGAAAACAGATTATGACGCCATTTAGAAGTACATATGTTATAAGTGTTTTAAATAAACATCAGAAAGATCCTCTGGCATGAACTTAAGTGTGCATTCCTTATTAATAATACTAACTTCCATTTTTTGAGTGCTTACCATGTGCCAACCTTTTGTGAAGCACTTTTAATACACTATATTGTTTAATCCTCACAGTATCCGGATGTGAGACAGATATTGTACCCATTTTTAAGGAATGAAGAAACTGCAACTCAGATACAGAGATTTGCCTATGCTCTTATATACAGTGATAGAGCTGGAATTCATACTTAGTTCCATTGGACCACCTCAGTGTACTGTTCAGAGATACAGGCGTGCATTTCCCAGTTTGGTTCTAGATAGTCATTTTCCACATACTTAGTACTGTTTTGTAGTTCATTTCTTAGTTTTGAGGTTTGCTTATCTTGTAAAGTTAAAATACTGATATTTGTATTTTCTATTGCTTCATGTAAAAGTAAGGGAGAAAATATATAATTTAAATTCTTAAGCCCATTATACAGCCTTCTTTCTCATTGATGAGGACTCTGTATGAGGATTTGAGTCCATATAATGATCAAGGTTCCCTAGTTATGAGGTTGCCAGAGGAAGTGAAGTTATCATAAGACTCTTTACTTAGCAACATGGCAGTTAAAAAAAATCAGTGCCCATTTAAATATTCTAGGATCTTCTTTTCCTTCCTATTGTCTTTGTTGGCCTTTTTCTGATTGTTATATTTCAGACAATATAATGTAGGTACAATCCTTATCATGGGGAACATGAAATTTCTGATCTTGTAAAGGATGTACAGTTTTGCAAGACCCTGAGAAGTGATATTAAAGAACTGGTCAAAATCATTGGCAAATGAGGATATGATAGAGTTAGACCAGTTATCAGTTAGAAAAAAGAGAAAGACAGAATTGATGATACGATAGAAACTTCAGAGAATTAAGTGAATATCTCATAGGACTAAGGGAAAGGCCTTTGGGAAAATTGATGAAGATCTTGAATATTATACAGAAACGGCCCTCTTTTTATTATAGTACAGAATTCAGATGTGAAGTAAGGATGTCATATTCTGCGTCATAATTTCATTGGAAATGTTATGTAAAAACCCATACATTTAATTTATTCTTTTTCTAAGAATTTGCATATAATTAAATGTAAAAAGGCTTATTGTATGATTTTGGTTTTATTTCTCTTGTGCAATGAAATGTTGGTACCTGTTCTAAGAAAATTCAATTTCAGTTGCTGTTATCCTTTACCAGTCATCCTCTGCAAATGAAAACCTCAATTTATCCAGAGCTCCAATAGTCATGTGTTAGAGTTAAATGGGATTCTATTATATCCTAGGCTTCCTTGGTGGCTCAGTGGTAAAGAGTCTGCCTGTCAGTGCAGGGGACACAGGTTCGATCCCTGAGTCAGAGAGATCCCCTGGAGAGGGAAATGGCAACCCATTCCAGTATTCTTGCGTGGGAAATCCCATAGATAATGGAGCCTGATGGGCTACAATCCATCGGGTTGCAAAGAGTCTGACACCACTTGTCAAGTGAGCACACATTATGTCCTAGAGCCAGACATCCTGGGGTGTGAAGTCAAGTGGGCCTTAGGAAGCATTATTATGAACAAAGCAAGTGGAGGTGATGGAATTCCAGCTGAGCTATTTAAAATCCTAAAAGATGATGCAGTTAAACTGTAGCACTCATTATGCCAGCAAATTTGGAAAACTCAGCAGTGGCCACAGGACTGACTGGAAAAGGTCACTTTTCAATCCAATCCTTAAAGAAGGGCAATGCCAAAGAATGTTCAAACTACCATACAGTTGTGCTCATTTCACATGCTAGCAAGGTTTTGCTCAAAATCCTTCAAGCTAGGCTTCAGCAGTACATGAACTTAGAACTTCCAGATATACAAACTGAGTTTTGAAGAGGCAGAGAAACCAGAGATCAAATTGCCAACATTTGCTGGATCATGGAGAAAACAAGGAAATTCCAGAAAAACATCTACTTCTGCTTCATTGACTATGCTAAAGCCTTTGACTGTGTGGAACACAACAAACTAGAAAATTCTTAAAGAGATAGGAGTATGGACCACCTTACCTGTCTACTGAGAAACCTGCATGCTGGTCAAGAAGCAACAGTTAGAACTGGACATGGGACAACTAACTAGTTTAAAATTGGGAAAGGAGTATGACAAGGCTGTATATTGTCACCCTACTTACTTAACTCATATGCAGAAAGGCTGGGCTGGATAAATCACAAGCTGGAATCAAGATTGCTGGGAGAAATATCAACAACCTCAGATACGCAGATGATACCACTCTAATGGCAGAAAGTANGGGAAAGGAGTATGACAAGGCTGTATATTGTCACCCTACTTACTTAACTCATATGCAGAAAGGCTGGGCTGGATAAATCACAAGCTGGAATCAAGATTGCTGGGAGAAATATCAACAACCTCAGATACGCAGATGATACCACTCTAATGGCAGAAAGTAAAGAGGAACTAAGGAACTTCTTGATGAGAGTGAAAGAGGAGAGTGAAAAAGCTGGCTTAAAACTCAGCATTCAAAAAGCTATGATCATGGCATCCGGTCCCTTCACTTAATGGCAGATAGATGGGGAAAGAATGGAAACAGTGGCAGATTTTCTTTTCTTGAGCTTCAAAATCACTGTAGATGGTGACTGCAGCCATAAAATTAAAGACACTTGCTCCTTAGAAGGAAAGCTGTGACAAACCAAGACAGCGTATTAAAAAACAGGGACATCACTTTAGGGTTTTCTAGGTGGTGCAGTGATAACAAATCTGCCTACCAATGCAGGAGACACAGGAGACATGGGTTCAATCCCTGGGTCAGAAAGATCCCCTGATGAAAAAATGGCAACCTAATCCAGTGATCTTGCCTGAAATTTTCCATGGACATGGGAGCCTAAGTGGGCCACAATTCATGGGGTTACCAAGAGTTGGGCTTGACTGAGCTTGTGTGCTTTGCCGACAAAGGTCCATATATCAAAGCTGTGGTTTTTCTAGGAGTCATGTGTGGTCCGTAAAGAAGACTGAGTGCTGAAGAATTGATAACTTTCGAATTGTGGTACTGGAGAACTTGAGAATCCTTTGGACTGCATGGAGATCAAACCAGTCAGTCCTAAGGGAAATCAACCCTGAATACTCATTGGAAGGACTGTTACTGAAACTGAAGCTCCAATACTTTTAGGAGTTCTTATCATCAGTCATCTTCCTTCCTTCCTTTCTTACACCTGTAAGACACACAATTCTTTGTTTTATTCAGCACTGTATAGCACTCCTTGAACTGCAAGGAGATCCACACTAAATATTCATTGGAAGAACTGATGCTGAAGCTGAAGCTCCAATACTTTGGCCACCTGACGCAAAGAGCCGACTCACTGGAAAAGACCCTGATGCTGGGAAAGACTGAAGGCAAAGGCAAGAGAAGGGGACAACAGAGGATGAGATGGTCGGATGGCATTGCTGATTACATGGACATGAGTTTGAGCCAACTCCAGCAGATTGTGAAGGACATGGAAGCCTGGCATGCTGCAGTCTAATAGGTCTATAGGGTTGCAAAGAGTTGCACATGACTGAATAATTGAACATATATTTTGAGGCAAAAGATGAGGAAACTAAAGTCTAAGTATTGAATTTTTCATTAAACTTATTCAGTTCAAAATTACTAACTTCCAAGATTATATTTTCTTCATTACTGATATTAAAATACCCTTTTATGCAACAATGGTAATTTTTTTCAGTGACCTTATTGACAAAATTTTTAAACTTATCCTTCACTTTATTTTATTTTTTATGAATATACTTTTGGAACCTGGTCAGCTCAGAGATTCTTCTGAAAGTCTTAACCAATCATGTTACTTTCTTGCTTAAAACCCTTCAGGGTGGACTGGTACAGCAATATAATCCCACTGGGGTTTTAAATCCATATATACATTATGTACTTTCTATACTAAATAAAATATCTTAAGTTTTTTTTTCCCTAACTTTTTCAAATGTATGAAGATGCTTTTAAGATGATAAACAGTTTAAAAAGTTTGACTTTCCATTAGCCTTTGCCATTTTGTATTTTTAAAAATCATATAATTCCTGTCAAATGTGGAAGTCTTTGAAATACTACTTTTAAAAGCCTCATCAGTAAATTTAAAACTAAGGGGAAAAATGGATTTGACAATATAATTAAAATTTTCATATAGTAAAAACTATAAATCACATTTAAAGATAGGAACATATATAAAACATTGAACATGCTGTATTTGAAAAACTGAAGTATATTATCCTTATTATAAACAAATTTTATAACTCAATAAATAATATTGCAAGAGGGAAATCAGTAAGGAATATGGAACAGCAATTTCCAGAAGAAATACAATCTTCCAACTAATATGAAAAAAAAGTTTAACTTTACTAAGAATAAACATTTCAGCTTAAAACAAGATGATATTTTTTTCCTTACACTTAACGGAATTAAGGTATAACTTGTGTGGGAAGGGTTTGAAGAAACAGACACTATGCTAACTGCTCATGGAACTAGCTATTAGTATGTTCTTCTGAGGACAATTTGGCTATTTATGTTCAAAAGCCTTACATTTAAAAAGTCCCTTTTTACTTAGCAATACATTTTTCTGCAAATGTATTTAGAAAAATAACTAGGAATGTGGTTAATCTTTGACTGTTAGGATGCTCATCATAGTGTTTTGAATAGTAGTAAATTGGCAGCTTTTTAACTGTGGTGTTGGAGAAGACTCCTGAGAGTCTCTTGGACTGCAAGGAGATCCAACCAGTCCATTCTGAAGGAGATCAACCCTGGGATTTCTTTGGAAGGAATGATGCTAAAGCTGAAACTCCAGTACTTTGGCCACCTCATGAGAAGAGTTGACTCACTGGAAAAGACTCTGATGCTGGGAGGGATTGGGGGCAGGAGGAGAAGGGGACGACAGAGGATGAGATGGCTGGATGGCATCACGGACTCGATGGACATGAGTCTGAGTGAACTCCGGAAGTTGGTGATGGACAGGAAGACCTGGCGTGCTGCGATTCATGGGATCGCAAAGAGTCGGACATGACTGAGCAACTGAACTGAACTAAACTGAAATTGGCAGCAATCTTAACATCCAGCAATTTGCAAGTTAGTTTAAAAAAGAGAAAAGATTATGATACATTCATAGCGAATGCTATTCAGCCATTAAAAATTATTTTGTCAATAAATAAGGACATGTAAAATATTTATAAAATAATAAGCATGAGATACATGAATTAAGCTAAATATAAATTTCAGTGGTTATTTTTGGTAGTGGATTTTTCCCATTTAAAAAATACTTTCAATGGATATGTATTTATAATTAAGAAATAGTGGGGATCACTATAGAATGATTCCATGATTTATGCTTTACTTGTCTCTAGTTTCCCATACACAGCACATCTAACTGCTGTTGCCTCAGAGTTCACCATCCCTGTGCATACCTTTATATCTTTGCTTACCCCTTGCCCTTAGGGAGTTCTACTCACTTTTTAAAAAAACAAGTTCAAATGATTCCACCATGAAACATTTCCTAACTGTCCTCTTTTTCTTTGCTTGCTCAACGTATTTATTTTGTATAGCTATATATTTATAATACCTTCTCCACTTGGCAGTGAAGTGCTCATTCATTTAATAAATATTTGTGAATTTGTGAGTAGAAATGTGTGTGTTGGGTACTACAAGATCTAACCATGAGTTATGCACACAGGTTTCCCTGCCTTCAAGGAGTTTATACCCTTTTAAAGTTATTCCTTACATTGTAACATTAAGTGTTCTGATAGACGTATAGAGTGCTGTGGGAAATTAGAAGATCAGTAAATCTGGCCCAGACTGGATATAGAAAGAGGTCTTTCTAGAAGGGCTAATATTTGAGTATTAAAAAGGAAATAAGTGTTAGCCAGGTCAAGAGATTGAGAGAATGTGGTTTCAGGTAGCAGAAACAGCCTGTACAAAAGCCTGGAATTTTAAAAATTGTTTCAGGAAGGCCATTATGGTGCTTGTGGATATTGATTTCAGATAGAAAATATAATTTTATCTTGGAGGAATTCTTTTCTTGAGAGATAAGGTAGTTACATACAATAGTATATGTTAGAGAAAGCATCCTAATACTGAATTAAGCAGAAATTAAAATGTGATAGGTTATAATTTTTAAATATTTGTAAATATATTCCCACTGATTGAGAACTTAGTATAAAATAATTAAAATCTGAATTATAGAGTATTTTAATTGTTGTGTTTTTGTTTTTACTGAAGTATAATTGATTTACAGTGTTGTGTTTTCTGGGGTACAGCAAATGATTCAGTTATATATATACTTTTCATATTCTCTCCATAATGATTTATTACAACATATTTAATATAGTTCCCTGTGCTATACAGTAGGATCTTGTTGTTTATCTGTATTATAAATAATAGTTTGTATCTGCTAATTCCAAACTCCTAATTTATCCACCCTGCTTTCCCCTTTTGTAACCATAAGTTTGTTTTTGTGGGCTGTGAGTCTGTTTCTGTTTTGTGAATAAGTTGATTTGTATATCATCTTTTAGATTCCCCATTATGAGTGATATCATATATTATCTTCATTTAGTATGATTATTTCTAAGTCCGTCCATGTTTGCAAATGGCGTTATTTCATTCTTTTTTAGGGCTGAGTAGTATTCCTTTCTACATGTATATATTATCACATCCTCTTTATTCTTTCATCTGTCCATGGACATCTAGGTTGCTTCTGTGTCTTGGCTATTATAATAATGCTGCTGTGAACATTGGGGTACATATATTTTTTTGAATTAGAGTTTTTCTAATATATGCCCAGGAATGGGATTGCTGGATCATATTACAATTCTGTTTTTAGTTTTTTAAGGAACCTCCATACTGTTTGCCATAGTGCTTATACCAGTTTACATTCCCACCAACATTGTAGAAGGGCTCCCTTTTCTTTACACACTCTCCAGCATTAATTATTTTTACACTTTTTAATGATGGCCATTCTGACTCTTGTAAAGGGATACCACATTGTAGTTTTGAATCGCATTTCTCTGTTAATCAGCATTGTTGAACATCTTTTCATGTGCCTATTGGCTATCTTTCTGGAGTTAGAAATAACTCCAGAAAGAATGAAGGGATGGAGCCAAAGCAAAAACAATACCCAATTGTGCATGTGACTGGTGATAGAAGCAAGATCCGATGCTGTAAAGAGCAATATTGCATAGGAACCTGGAATGTCAGGTCCATGAATCAAGGCAAATTGGAAGTGGTCGAACAGTAGATGGCAAGAGTGAATGTCGACATTCTAGGAATCAGCGAACTAAAATGGACTGGAATGGGTGAATTAACTCAGATGACCATTATATCTATTACTGCGGGCAGGAATCCCTCAGAAGAAATGGAGTAGCCATCATGGTCAACAAAAGAGTCCGAAATGCAGTACTTGGATGCAATCTCAAAAATGACAGAATGATCTCTGTTCGTTTCCAAGGCAAACCATTCAATATCACAGTAATCCAAGTCTGTGCCCCAACCAGTAATGCTGAAGAAGCTAAAGTTGAATGGTTCTATGAAGACCTACAAGACCTTTTAGAACTAACACCAAAAAAAGATATCCTTTTCATTATAGGGGACAGGAATGGAAAAGTAGGAAGTCAAGAACAGTAACAGCCAAATTTGGCCTTGGAATACAGAATGAAGCAGGGCAAAGACTAATAGAGTTTTGCCAAGAGAATGCATTGGTCATAGCAAACACCCTCTTCCAACAACACAAGAGAAGACTCTACACATGGACATCACCAGATGGTCAACACCGAAATCAGATTGATTATATTCTTTGCAGCCAAAGATGGAGAAGCTCTATACAGTCAACAAAAACAAGACCAGGAGCTGACTGTGGCTCAGATCATGAACTCCTTATTTCCAAATTCAGACTTAAATTGAAGAAAGTAGGGAAAACCGCTAGACCATTCAGGTATGACCTAAATCAAATCCCTTATGATTATACAGTGGAAGTGAGAAATAGATTTAAGGGCCTAGATCTGATAGACAGAGTTCCTGATGAACTATGGAATGAGGTTCGTGACATTGTACAGGAGACAGGGATCAAGACCATCCCCATGGAAAAGAAATGCAAAAAAGCAAAATGGCTGTCTGGAGAAGCCTTACAAATAGCACTGAAAAGAAGAGAGGCGAAAAGCAAAGGAGAAAAGAAAAGATATAAGCATCTGAATGCAGAGTTCCAAAGAATAGCAAGAAGAGATAAGAAAGCCTTCTTCAGCAATCAATGCAAAGAGATAGAGGAAAACAACAGAATGGGAAAGACTAGAGATCTCTTCAAGAGAATTGGAGATACCAAGGGAACATTTCATGCAAAGATGGGCTCGATAAAGGATAGAAATGGTATGGACCTAACAGAAGCAGAAGATATTAAGAAGAGGTGGCAAGAATACACAGAAGAACTGTACAGAAAAGATCTTCACGACCCAGATAATCATGAGGATGTGATCACTAATCTAGAGCCAGACATCTTGGAATGTGAAGTCAAGTGGGCCTTAGAAAGCATCACTATGAACAAAGCTAGTGGAGGTGATGGAATTCCAGTTGAGCTGTTTCAAATCCTGAAAGATGATGCTGTGAAAGTGCTGCACTCAATATGCCAGCAAATTTGGAAAACTCAGCAGTGGCCACAGGACTGGAAAAGGTCAGTTTTCATTCCAATTCCAAAGAAAGGCAATGCCAAAGAATGCTCAAACTACCGCACAATTGCACTAATCTCACATACTAGTAAAGTCATGCTCAAAATTCTCCAAGGCAGGCTTCAACAATACGTGAACCATGAACTTCCAGATGTTCAAGCTGGTTTTAAAAAAGGCAGAGGAACCAGAGATCAAATTGCCAGCATCCACTGGATCATGGAAAAAGCAAGAGAGTTCCAGAAAAACATCTATTTCTGCTTTATTGACTATGCCAAAGCCTTTGACTGTGTGGATCACAAGAAACTGTGGAAAATTCTGAAAGAGATGGGAATACCAGACCACCTGACCTGCCTCTATGCAGGTCAACCTATATGCAGGTCAGGAAGCAACAGTTAGATCTGGACATGGAACAACAGACTGGTTTCAAATAGGAAAAGGAGTATGCCAAGGCTGTATATTGTCACCCTGCTTATTTAACTTCTATGCAGAGTGCATCATCAGAAACGCTGGGCTGGAAGAAGCACAAGCTGGAATTGCTGGGAGAAATATCAATAACCTCAGATATGCAGATGACACCACCCTTATGGCAGAAAGTGAAGAGGAACTAAAAAGCCTCTTGATGGAAGTGAAAGTAGAGAGCTTAAAGCTCAACATTCAGAAAACAAAGATCATGGCATCTAGTCCCATCACTTCATGGGAAATAGATGCGGAAACAGTAGAAACAGTGTCAGATTTTTATCTTTTTGGGCTCCAAAAATCACTGCAGATGGTGACTGAAGCCATGAAATTAAAAGACGCTTACTCCTTGGAAGGAAAGTTATGACCAACTTAGATAGCATGTTGAAAAGCAGAGACATTACTTTGCCAACAAAGGTCCGTCTAGTCAAGGCTATGGTTTTTCCAGTGGTCATGTATGGGTGTGAGAGTTGGACTGTGAAGAAGGCTGAGCGCTGAAGAATTGGTGCTTTTCAACTATGGTGTTGGAGAAGACTCTTGAGAGTCCCTTGGACTGCAAGGAGATCCAACCAGTCCATTCTGAAGGAGATCAGCCCTGGGATTTCTTTGGAAGGAAAACTCTAGTACTTTGGCTACCTCATGAGAAGAGTTGACTCACTGGAAAAGACTCTGATGCTGGGAGGGATTGGGGGCAGGAGGAGAAGGCGACAACAGAGGATGAGATGGCTGGATGGCATCACCAACTTGATGGATGTGAGTCTGAGTGAACTCTGGGAGTTGGTGATGGACAGGGAGGCCTGGCGTGCTGCAATTCATCAGGTCGCAAAGAGTCTCACACGACTGAGCAACTGAACTGAACTGAACTGGCTATCTAGATGTTTTCTTTGGAGAAATGTCTATATAGGTCTTCTGCCCATTTTTTGATTGGGTTTTTTGTTATTAAGTTGTACAAGCTTATGTAAATTTTGGAAATTAGGCCCATGGAGGTCACATTTGCAAGTACTTTCTCCCAATCTGTAGGTTGTCTTTTTGTTTGGTTTATGGTTTTCTTTGCTGTCCAAAAGCTTATAAGTTTGCTTAAGTGCCATTTATCTATTTTGTCTTTCATTTCTATTGCCTTGGAAAACTGTTAATTATTTTGTAATCTTGACTGATCCTAATAAAATGTCGCTAAGTGAGATTATTTGGGGAATGCATTTGAAATAATAGGCTTCCCTGATGGCTCAGATGGTAAAAATCTGCTTGCAGTGCAGGAGACCTGGGTTTGATCCCTGGGTTGGGAAGATACCCTGGAGAAGGGAACAGCTACCCACTCCCGTTTAATAGATTAAAAATAATAGCATGTTTTTCCTCTCTTTTGTTGAATAAAAGATTTTATTCTGTAGTGCTTTACAATTTTAAGGGCTTCCCTGGTAGTTCAGCTAGTAAAGAATCCTCCTGCAATTTGGGAGACCTGGGTTCAGTCCCTGGGTTGGGAAGATCCCCTGGAGAAGGGAACAGGTACCCATCCAGTATTCTGGCCTGGAGAATCCCATGACCTGTATAGTCCATGGGGTCACAAAGAGACAGACTCAACTGAGCAACTTTCACTTTTACTTTACAATTTTAAAAAGTTTCACATAGATGATTTCATATAATCCCGTAATAACCCTCCCCTTTCCCCTTCCTATCCCTCTTCTGCCCCTTCTTCCTCCCCTCTGCACTGCTGGTAACCACTAGTTTATTCTCTGTATCCGTTCATCTGCTTCTTTTTTGTTTTATTCACTAATTTGTTGTAGTTTTTAGATTCCACTTATAAATGATATCATATAGTATTTGTCTTTCTCTGTCTGACTTATTTCCCTTAGCATCATGCCCTCCAAGTCCATCCATTTTGCTGCAGGCAAAATTTCTTTCCTTTTTATGTCTGAGTAGTAGTCCATACATGTACACCACATCTTCTGTATCCATTCATCTGTTGATAGACACATGGGTTATTTTCATACCACAGCAGTTGTAAATAATGCTGCTGTGCACATTGGAGTGCATATATATTTTTGAATTGTTTTTGCAGATATATATCCAGGAGTAGAATTGCTGGGTCACATGGGTCTAATTTAGTTTTTTGAGAAACCTCTGTTTTCCACAGTGCCTGTATCCATACATTCCCATGAGCAGTGTATGAGGGTTCCTTTTTTTCCACATTTATACCAACATTTGATATCTGTGTTCTTTTTGATGATAGCCATTCTGACAGGTGTGAGGTGATATCTCATGGTGATTTTTAAATTTATGTTTCTCTGATTATTAGTAATATTGAGCATCTTTTCATGTGCCTGTTGGCCTTCTGCATTTCAACTTTGGAAAAACGTCTCTTTTCCTCTGCCCATATTTTAACTGAGTTGTTTGTTTTTTCGATGTTGAGTTGTGTAAGCTGTTTATATATTTTGGATATTAACCCTTTAAAAGTCATATCATTTGCAGTAATTTCTCCTATTCAGTAGGTTTTCTTTTCAAATGGTTTTGTCAGTAATTTCCTTTACTGTACAAAAGTCTTTAAGTTAAAAAAATTTTTTTATTAATTTATTAATGTGGTTCACAAATTATACATACCCATAAAATTATTTTGGAATATATATAATCACTAAGGAACAACATCTTCCAACCCTAAGTCCTTTTTTTCATTTAAAAAACAATTTTTATTTTATGTTAGACTATAGTTGATTTACAATATTATATTAGTTTCAGGTATACAGCAGAGTAGTTTAGGTTTTTATATATATATCGTTATGTATGTATGTGTGTGTATATATATATGTATATGTATGTATGTATATATAGGTCCTTGTTGATTATCTGTTTTATATGTAGTAGTGTGTTTATGTTAATCCCAAACTCCTACCCTCTTTCCCCTTTGGTAACCATAAGCTTGTTTTCTAAGAATGTGAGTCTATTTCTGTTTTGTAAATAAGTTCCTTTATATCATTTTTCTAAAATTCCACACATATAAGTGACATTATATGGTATTTGTCTTCTTCTGACTGATTTATTTCACTTAGTATGATAATCTCTGGGGCTTCTCAGGTGGGATAGTGGTAAAGAATCTGCCTGCCAGTGCAGGAGACGCAAGATACACAGGTTCAATCCTTGGGTCAGGAAGATCCCCTGGAGTAGGAAATGGCAACCCACTCCAGTATTCTTGCTTAGAAAATTCCATGTATAGAGGAGNTATGATAATCTCTGGGGCTTCTCAGGTGGGATAGTGGTAAAGAATCTGCCTGCCAGTGCAGGAGACGCAAGATACACAGGTTCAATCCTTGGGTCAGGAAGATCCCCTGGAGTAGGAAATGGCAACCCACTCCAGTATTCTTGCTTAGAAAATTCCATGTATAGAGGAGCCTGGTGGGCTACAATCCATGGGATTGCAAAGAGCTGGATGCAACTGAGCACACGTGCACGATACTGTCTGGGACCATTCATGTTGCTCCAAGTGGTATTATTTCATTCTTTTTTTTTTCTATTTATGTTTCTTAATATTTGTATTATTTCTGTGCATCTATTTTTTATACTGAATTCTAGAGCATTTCACTCTTTTTTATAGCTGAGTAAGATTCCATTATATATATGTACCACGTCTTTTTTTTAAATTTGATGTATAATTGATTTATACAGTGTTTAATTGCTGTATAGGTGACCCAGTTATATACATATATACATTCTTTTTTAATGTTATTTTCCATTATGTTTTATCCCACCAGATTAGATATAGTTCCCTGTGATATACAGGATATACAGGTAGGACCTTGTTGTTTATCCATTCTAAATTATATTAGTTTGCATCCACTAACCCCAAACTCCCAGTCCATCGTTCTCCTGCCCAACGCCCCCACCCCTTGGCAATCACAAGTCTTGGCAATCACTCTGTGTCTGTGAGTCTGTTTCTATTCTGTAGATAGGTTCATTTGGAGAAGGCGATGGCACCCCACTCCAGTACTCTTGCCTTGAAAATCCCATGGACGGAGGAGCCTGGTAGGCTGCAGTCCATGGGGTCGCGAAGAGTCGGACACAACTAAGCGACTTTCACTTTTCACTTTCATGCATTGGAAAAGGAAATGGCAACCCACTCCAGTGTTCTTGCCTGGAGAACCCCAGGGACAGGGGAGCCTGGTGGGCTGCCGTCTATGGGGTCGCACAGAGTTGGACACAACTGAAGTGACTTAGCAGCAGCAGCAGCAGTGCTATATTTTAGATTCCACGTGTAAGTGATATCATGTGTTATTTCTCTTTCTGATACTTCATTTAGTGTAATAACGTCTGGTTGCATTCATGGTGCCTGCTAATGGCATTATTTCTTTCCTTTTTATGGCTGAGTAGTATTCCATTATATTGGATTGGCCAAATGAACTTTTTGGCCAACCTGTATGTATATATATATCTTTATCCATTCATCAGTCACTGGGCATTAGGTTGCTTCCACGTCTTAGCTGTTGTAAGTAGTGCTACAATGAACATTGGGGGGCATGTCCCAAATATTTTCAAAGTATGGTTTTTCCCTGGATATATGCCCAGGGGTGGGACTGCTGGATCATATAGCAGTTATGTTTTTAGACTTTTAAGGAACCTCCATAATATATCCCATAGTGACTGTACCAGTTTACATTCACAGCAACAGTGTAGGAGGGTTCCCTTTTTCCTCACACCCACTCTAGCATTTATTGTTTGTAGACTTTTTGTTGACGGCCATTCTGATTGGTACCTCATTGTAGCTTTGATTGGCATTTCTCTAATAATTAGCAATGTCCAGCATGTCACACAGAGTTGGACACGACTGAAACAACTTAGCAGCAGCAGCAGCAGCATGTTTTTCAAAATATTAGCATCTTTTCATGTGCTTTCTGGCCATTGGTATGACCTCTTTGGAGAAATGTCTAGATTTTTGCTCATTTTTTTGATTGGGTTGTTGTTTTGATTTTGAGCTGTGTGAGCTGTTTGTATATTTGGGGGATTAATCCCTTGTTGGTTAAATCACTGGCAAATATTTTCTCTCATTTTGTGGGTTGTCTTTTCATTTGGTTTGTGGTCGCCTTTGTTGTGCAGAAGCTTTTAAGTTTACTTAAATCCTATTTATTTTTGTTTAGGAGATAGATAAAAAAAAAAAAATGCTGTGTTTTATTTCAAACAGTGTTCTGCCTTATGTGTCCCTCTAGGAGTTGTATAGTATCTGGTCTTAGATTTAGGTCATTAATCCATTTTGAATTTATTTTTGCATATGGTGTTAGAGAATGTTCAAATTTCATTCTTTTTCATGTCTAGTTTTCCAGCACTACTTATTGAAGAAATTATCTTTTCTCCGTTGTATATTCTTGCCTCTTTCTCATAGATTAATTGACCATAGGTGTGTGGGTTTATTTCTGGGCTCTGCATCCTGTTCCATTGATCTCTGTGTGTTTTTGTGCCAGTACTATAATGCTTTGATTATTGTAGCTTGATAGTATAGTCTGAGGGCTTCCTTGGTGGCTCAGAGGGTAAAGAATCTGCCTGCAATGCAGACAACCTAAGTTCAATCCCTGGATTGGGAAGATCCCCTGGAGGAGGGCATAGCAACCCACTGGTATTCTTGTATTGAGAAGCCCCATGGACAGAGGAGCCTGGCAGGCTACAATCCAAGAGGTTGCAAAGAGTCAGACACGAGGAGTGACCAAGCACAGCACAGTATAGTCCGAAGTCAGAGAGCATGATTCTTCCACCTCTGTTCTTTCTCAGGATTATTTTGGCTATTTGGAGTCTGTGTTTCCATACAAATTTTAAAATTATTTGTTCTAGTTCTGTGAAAAATGCCATTGGTGTCTTGGTAGGGATTGCATTCAATCTGTAGACTGCCTTGGGCAGTATGGTTATTTTAACAATAATAGTAGATCTTCTATGCCAGGGACACATATCTTTCTGTGTCGTCTTCTCATCTTCAGTTTCTTGCATCAGTGTATTATAGTTTTCTAAGTATAGGTCTTTTATCTCCTTAGGTAGGTTTATTCCTAGGTATTTTATGCTCTTTGACATGATGGTAAATGGAATTGTTTCCTTAATTTCTCTTTATGATAATTCATTGTTAGCATATAGAACTGCAACAGATTTCTGTATATTTTGTATCCTGCAACTTTACCAAATTTGTTGATGTGCTCTAATAGTTTTCTGTGGTATCTTTAGGATTTTCTGTTAAATAGTATCATGTCATCTGCAAGCAGTGAGTTCTACTTTTTCCTTTCCTATTTGGAGTCCTTTTATTTCTTTTTCATCTCTAATTGCTGTGGATAGGACTTCAGAATGGACATCCTTGTTTTGTTTCTGATCTTAATGTATTATTGACTGGGGGATTTTTGCAGAAACTAATGCCTAAGGCTGGCAATTAGTTATGTAAATGAATATTGAAATGTCTCTGGTAAATAATTTTGGGGTAACAAAAGACATATATGTCTCTGATCGATAATGTGGTGAAAGGAAATGCCGTCAGCTTTTCACCATTGAGTGTGATGTTAGCCGTGGCTTTGTCATATATTGTCTTATATTAAGCCAGATTCCCTCTATACCTGCTTTCTGGAGAGTTTTTAATCATAAATGGATGCTGAACTTCATGAAAAGCTTTGTTTGCATTATGTTGAGATGATCATATGGTGTTTATTCTTCAATTTCTTAAGGTGGTTTATCACACTCATTGATTTGTGGATATCGAAAAATCTTTGCATCCCTGGGATAAAATCCAACTTGATCATGTTGTATGATCCTCTTCATATTGTTGGATTTAGTTTGCTAATATTTTGTTGAGGATTTCTGCATCTTTGTTTATCAGTGATACTGGCCTGTAATTACTATGTGCATAGAATGAGTTTGAGAATGTTCCTTCCTCTGCAATTTTTTAGAGTAGTTTGAGATGGATAGATTTTAACTCTTCCCTAAATGTTTGGTAGAATTCACCTGTGAAGCCATGTGGTCCTGGACTTCTGTTTGTGGGGAGTTTTTATTTTTGTTTTTAAATTTTAAAATATTAATTAATTTATTTACTTGGCTGTGCCATGTGGCTTTCAGGATCTTAGTTCTCCATCCAGGGATGGAACCTGGCCCTCAGCAGTGAAAGCAGAGTTCTAACTACTGGGTCATTAGGGAATTCCCTGTGAGGACTTTTAAAATTACTGATTGAATTTTATTACTGATAATTGATCTATTTGTATTTTCTGTTTCTTCCTGGTTTAATTCTTGGTTCAAGACTGTACCTTTTTAATAATTTTTCCATTTCTTTTCTTCTTCGTTGTCCTAGAAGTGAGATTATTTGGGGAATGCCTTTGAATTAATCGGGCTTTCCTGGTGGCTCAATTGGTAAAGAATCTGCCTGCAATGCAGGAGACCCAGTTTCGATCCCTGGGTCGGCAAGATCCCCTGGAGAAGGGAATGACAACCCTCTCCAATATTCTTGCCTGGAGAATTTCATGGACAGAGGACCCTGTGGGCTGTAGTCCATGAGGTCACAAAGTATAGGACACAACTGAGTGACTAAACACTTTCACTTTGAATTGATTAAAAATTTTGTATATATATATATTTTAAAGAGAAATGTACACTAAATAGAAAGCAATGTTATTTGTAGCAGAATAAATATTTGTCATAATTTTGAACACTTAATGCTTAACATGTTTCACCTGCAGTTAAGTATTTATTCAAAATCTCCTTTGTCTCCTATGTTTCTTACCCTTTGTGTTTCCTATACAGATTCTAAAATTCGTTTTCTCTGGCATTGTTCTCTAAACACCCACCTCTATTTCTGGTTTTCAATAAAATAGTTTAACACAAGTAGATAAAATTACAACATGGTCCTCATTAACTCCTAGTATCCTCTGGTTATGTAAAGTATGCTTACTACTATTATATATTAGAATCACTGGGTTTGTACAGTAAGTTTGTAGTCCTTTTTTGGTTTGTTTTCTTGATTAGGTAACATAGCAATTTTCTTTAATAAGAGATTAAATAAACCAGTTTTTCTTTTCTGCTTTGTAGATTTCTTGATAACCGGCTGTTTGCCACCTGTTCTGATGACACTACAATAGCCCTATGGGATCTGAGAAAACTGAACACGAAAGTATGCACTTTACATGGTCACACTAGCTGGGTGAAGAACATCGAATATGATACTAATACAAGACTCTTAGTAACGTCAGGATTTGATGGAAATGTCATTATTTGGGACACCAACAGGTTTGTGAACAGGAGACTTTGTTAGGATTATGAACAACAAAAAAATGTTTTTAAAATGGTAAAAAAAAAAAAACCTTGGTGTTCTGTCTTAGCTCTCATATTTCTTTAGAAGAAAGAAACTGGCTTTGGGAAAAGCAATCAGAAAGTGATTCTATCTTTAGTTCCTTGCACTTAGTCATATATCGTGACTAAAAAACTTGGAGAAAATTATGTAGAACAAAGACCAAATACTTGGTACTTGAGATCAAGTACTAAATACTTAACCAAGACCAAGTTAATAATGAAAACTGGTTTATAAGATGAGTTTCCTGAATTTAAGGAAAAATATTTTGTTTTTTCCTTTGTGGAACTAAATGTTTTCCTTTGATCCTTCAATTCTAAATCTATTTTGTAAATTTTGAAGTTTGTTTTCATGCATTAAAAGAGTAGTTTCTCAGTTAGAGTGGTACTGATGTTAGGGGAATGTTTAGAAATAATGTGTGGTGCAGTTTTAGTTGTCACTAGAGGAGAAGAGAAGAGGATTTCTACTCACATTTAGTCAGCAGAGATTAGAGTTTGTAAACATCCTGCAGTGCATGGGATAGTTTGCACAGTGGACCAGTCATCCCATCTAAGTTGTCACTAATGTCTGTGTTGTGAAACACTTCAATAGAATATCTCCTGATAGAGAACTGAAAGAGTTGAAGTTTGGGAAATAATTATAAGTTTCTGAAATATTCTTTAGAGCTCATATGTAAAACTAGGGGAATATTCTTAAAGATTTCTAGTTATGCACAGTGTTTGAGCCAAGCATAGAGCTACTGATTATCTTGAAGACAAGCATCCTGTTTAAACTTAGAACTAATTATTTTTTAATTTAGAAGATTTTAATGTTATTAATAACCTTGACTTAGTTGGCAGATACAGAATTCTGCTGCCAAATAATGAGTACATCCTCTGAAGCAGAGTTTGAACATGTACAAAAATTGAGTGTGTTCTGGACTACAAAGTAAGTCTCAACCAGTATCAAAGAATTGTTATCATACAAATCTTCTCTCTGATCTCAGTATAGTTTAATTAACTACAGGTAAATTAAAATTCCAAGGTTTGGAGACTTATAAACTTACATCCTAAATAATTGATGGATCAAAGAAAAAAATCATAGTGAAGTCAAAAGATAGAAGATAGACTAAAAACTAATGAACTAATCATGTTACTCAAAAAACTTGAAAAAGATAAAAAAGTAAATCTGATGAAAGTAGATATATAGAAATGATTAGGATAAAAGCAGAAATTAATGAAATAGAAAATGAAAATACTATAAAGACTTTTTTAAAAGCTTGTTCTTCTCTGGTAAGATACATTAAGGAAAAAAGAAAGATGACACAATCCTAACAATGAGAGACAATAAAAAATACAATATAAAGTAAAATAATAAGGTCACTTTTATGCCAATATACTTGAAAACTTTGATGAAACTGACAGATTATCCCCAAAAATACACCTTTGCAAAAGTGATCAAGGAAGAAATAGAAAACCTTAAATAGACATTACCAGGGTATTTAACCATTATGCACTGGTTTAGCTGAAAAGGTTGTTAAAAGATTGAATTTCTTCCAAACTAACTAATAGATAGTTACGGTCATGAATCATCCTTAGGTGTCATATCTTAGCACCTCTGGGTACCCACGAACCTCTCTGGATCTTCCTCAAGATCTTTCTTTACGATCTAGTAGCCGAAGTCGCTCTTACATAGTAAACTAATTGCAGGATCCAGTTCCAGCACTGAAACTCTGGAACTCAGGATCCAGTTCCAGCATCAGCTCTGGCTAGTTTTCATGCAGGGTTGGTTATTTAAATATTCTAAACATCACCTCTGCTTTAACTGTTAGAGAAATGAAAAAAAAAAAGTCAGTTAAAACATAGCTACTAATTAAACAGCAGCATGTCAGTTTTACAGGTGGCTTCTACCAAATATTACAAGAAACAGAACATTCAAATTTTATTAAACTGTCCAGATTGCAGAAAAATGGAATTCTCCTTAACTTAGGTATGAAGCTGGTATGACCTTGATACTTGAATTCAAAATGAAAGTTCAGTCTGTAATATGAATGTAGATGTGAATATTCTAAGGAAAAAAAAAGATCCTGTAAGAAATTAATCAAAATAATCATGACCACTTTGGGTTTATTCTAGAAATGAAAAGATGATTTATCAGTAGAAATTCTGTTAGTATAATTTATCCCATTAACAGATTAAATAGATAAATCCTTATGACTGTATCAGCCAAAGAATAAAATTCAACAATCATTCATAATTAAAAGGGACATCATTACCAACCTTACAGAAATTAAAAGGATTAAAAAGGAATACGTGCTTAGTCGCTCAGTTGTATCCTACTCTTTGTGACCCTTTGGATTGTAGCCCACCAGGCTCTTCTGTCCATGGGATTTTCCCAGCAAGAATACTAGAGTGCATTGCCATTTCCTCCTCCAGGGGATCTTCCCAACCCAGGGACTGAACCCATGACTCCTGTGTCTCCTACACTGTAGGCGGATTCTTCACCTGCTTAGCCATCAGGGAAGTCCCACAAAAGAACACAATGAACAACTTTATGGCAACAAATTAGACAACTTCGATAAACAAATACCTGCAGAATCACAAATTATTTAAACTAACTCAAGAGCAAACAGAAAATCTCTAGACCTATTGACCTATATAGCAAGTAAAGAAATTGTATTGGCAATTTAAAAATCTTCCCACAAATGGAAAGCTCAGACTTGTAAGTCTTCGCTCATGAAGTCTGGTGAATTTTACCAGACATTTACAGAATAAATAATATCAATCTTTCACAAAGTCTTACAGAAAATAGAGAGGAAGAAGGGCGAGCACTTACCAACTCATTTTATGAGGCTAGTATTACTCTGATACTAACCCAGACAAACATCGTAAGAATAGAAAACTACAGACCAATATCCTTTTCCTGATAGTTTGATCAAAATTCTCAACAAAATATTAGCAAATCAAACATAGAAACATATATAAGGGATTATATGTCACAACCAGTGGAATTTAGTCCAGGAATATAGATAGGGTTGGTTAAACATCTAAAACTCAATTATTGAAATATATTAATTAAGGTCAAAGTCCATATATGCGATTATCCAAAGGCAGAGAAAACACATGACGAAATCCAATACCCATCTGTGATAAAACTAGGAATAAGAAGGAACTTTTTCAACTTGACAAAGGACAGCTATAAAAAGCCTACAGCTCAAATCATACTCGGTGTTGAAAGACTAAAAAGACCCCCACTAAGACTGGGAACAAGGCAAGGATGCCTACTCTCACCACTTTTATACAACATCTTACTGGACATGCACTGAGAATAAATTCAGACAAGAAAAATAACAGGCATTTAGACTGGAAAGAAAGAAGTAAAATTATCTATATATGTATAAGATATGATCTTATATATTAAAAATCTTGAATACACAAAACTACTAGAACTAATAAGTTTGGCAAGGTCATAAAATATATAAGATTCATATATAAAATTATATTTCTGTCCATGAGCAATGAACAGTCTAAAAAAGAATGAAAAGAAAAATTCTACTCATAATAGCATCAAAAAGAATAAGATATAAATGAATGGAGAGACCACTTCATGCCCATGGATCTCAATATCATTAAGATGGCAATTCTCTCAAATCAGTATATAGATTCAGTACAATCCCTGTCAACTCTATCTGCTTTTTTTGGGGGGGAAAAATTGTCAAACCAATTCTAAAATTTGTATGGAAATACAAATAACCCAGAATAACCAAAACAATCTTCAAAAGGAAGAATGAATTTGGAAAATTCACACTTCCTGATTAAAGAAATTTCTACAGAGCCATAGTAATCAAGGCAAGGTGGTACTGGCATAGGATAGATATCTAACATAAAGTAAGGGAACAAAATTGAGAGTCCAGAAATCAACCCTTATATTTATGATCAGCTGATTTTCAACAAAGGTGCTAAGGTAATTCAGTGGTTGAGGAAAGGATAGTCTGTTCAACAAATGATATGAGCAACCAGATACCCACAGGCGAAGAGATGAATTTAGATCATTATCTCACATCACAGAAATGAATTCAAATGGATTTCAACCTGAACATAAGAGCTGAAACTATATAACTCTTAGAAGAAAACATGTGAGTGAATTTTCATATAACACCAAACTGATTTTAAAAATTGATAAAATGGATTTCATTAAAGTTAAAAAGCTTTGATATCAAATGACACTAAGAAAGTGAAAAGAAATATTACACAGAATGAGACAGCGTATTTGTAGATTACATTTACTAAAGGATTTGTGTCCAGAATGTATAAAGAACACTTCCAGCTCACTTATATGTATTACAGATAACCCACTTTAAAAATAGGTGAGATATTTACATAGACATTTCACGAAGGGCAATATACAAATGATTAATAAGCACCTGAATAGATGTATGACATCATTATTCTTAAAGGAGATGCAAATTAAAACCGAAATAAGATACCACTTCATATTCAATCAGATAGCTTTAACAAAAAAGACAGCAGCAAATACTGGCAAGAATATGAAGAAACTAGAATCTCACATATTGCTTGTAGGAAAATAAAATGATACAGCCATTTTAGAAAACAGTTTGGCAGCTTCTTAAAATGTTAAACACAAGAGTTGCGATATGATCCAGCAATTCCACTTCTAGGTATCTACCCAAGAGAAATGAATACATATGTTTGCACAAAGAATTCTTATAATAGTATTATTCATAATAGCAGCCGAAAATAGAACCAGTTCAAATACTTCTCAACTGGTAAAAGGATGAACAACATGTGATGATATGTTTATACAGTAGAATACTACGTGATAATGAACAAAGTACTGTTAGGTGCTACAGTGTCGAAAAACCCCAGAAAAGTTAAGTGAAAAAGCTAAACCAGAAGACAGTTTACTGTATGATTCTATTTATATGCAATGTCAACAACAGACAGATCTGTAGAGACAGAAAATAGTGCTGGTTGCCTGTGGCTGGGAGTCAGAAAGAGAGTAACTACTAATGGGGAAGAGGGATTTTTAAAGTGATGAAAATGTTCTAAATATTGGGTTATATTGATGACTGCACAACTCAGTAAATTTACTTAAAAAAATCATTTAATTGTACACTTGAATGAGTTTTATGGCATGAAATTATACCATGATAAAACTGTTAAAAACAATCTGTTAATTAACTAGACATAGAAGGAAACCCTTTAAAAGTCTGCACTAAAAACCTATAGCACATTTTTAAATGGTGAAATTTTAGAAGTTTTCTCTCTAAAATCAGGAAGGAGAACATACTTGCTATTACTATTACTGTTCACTATTGTTTTAGTGTGGAGGGAGGCAGGGTCCTAGCTGGTGCAATAAAATAGGATTGGAATATATAAGGATTGGAAAAGAAAAAATGAAACAACATTCACAGGTGATATGATTGTCTATATCAGGGGCTGGCAAACTTTCTATAAAGGACAGTGTAATAAATATTTTAGACTTTGTGTGTTCTACTGGGGCTTCCCAGGTGGCGCTGGTGGTAGAGAATCTGCCCGCCAATGCAGGAGACTTAAGAGATGCAGATTTGACCCCTAGGTTGGGAAGATCCTCTGGAGGAGGAAATGGCAACCCACTCCAGTATTCTTGCCTGGAGAATCCCATGGACAGAGCAGCCTGGTGGACTACAGCCCAAGAGGTCACAAAGAGTCAGACAAGTGAAGTGACTTAGCATGCATACACGTTCTGTTGTCTCTGAGCAGTCACAGATAATACATGAATGAGTATGGCTGTGTTCCAACAAACTGTCTATATTGAAACAGGCAATGAGAACTTCCCTGGTGGCATGGTGGATAACAAATCTGCCTGCCATTGTAGGGGACACGAGTTCAATCCCTGGTCCAGGAAGATTCCACATGCCACAGAGCAACTAAGCCCGTGCACCACACTGCTGAGCCCAGGTGCCACAGCTGCTGAAGCCCATGCGCCTACCGCCTGTGCTCTGCAACAGCAAAAGCCACCACAGTGAGGAGCCCCTGCTCGCTGCAGCTAGAGAAAGCCCACGTGCAGCAGTGAAGACCCACTGCAACCAAAAATAATAAATTAATTTAAAAAAAACAGGCAGTAATCCAGATTTTGCCCATAGGCCACAGTTTTTAGACACATGGACTAGATAGAAAACCCTAGAAATTCTCCTGACAGATTATTAGAATCAGAGTTAACTACAATTGTTGATATAAGGTAAAAATATAAAAATCAATAGTGTTCCTATACATCACTTTAAATAATTTAAATTTTTCAAGTAGATAATTTTAATAGTCAAAAAATTTAGCTGAGGACTTCCCTGATGGTCCAGTGGTTAAGACTCCGTGCTGGTCAGGGAACTAAAATCCTGTATGCCGTGTAGTGTGGCCAAATTAAATAAATAAAATGCTCTTAAAAATTTTAGTTGGTACACAGGAATAAATTACAGCAGAAGATTTGTATGACCATTATGGAGAAAACGAAAATTTTATTTAAGTTATTATAAGACCTGAATAGAGTCTGTGAATGAGAAGATTCCTCTAAAATACAAACAAATTTTAAATGAAGAGTATAAACTCGTCAGATGGGGAAACAGGAAAGAAAGCAATGACAATAAAATTTAAAAATCTGGAAAGCAGGAGGATGAGTGACCACCATCTTAGCAACTTACTCAGACTTAATAAGTACAAGAAAGCTGAATCCGAAACTAGCAGTGGAAAACGCTAAGAACTTAAGACAGTTCATACAAAACCCTCAAAAATCACAAGAACTGGCAACTCTGGGTACTCTGTAGTAGAAAGGGTAGCTAAAATAAGGATTTAAATGAAAGATATTTAAGAATTTATATCTCTTCCCTTAATCCATACTGCTGGATGATTTACCTCCTGTATGTCAGCAGAAATCTTAAATCTTATTCTCTTAGAGGGTAAAATAGAAATCTCTCTATATTAAAGGATGCCAGACACAGTTGAAGGCTTTGAATACCTGACCAAAATCAGGGGGACTAAATGACCATATGCACACTGAATACTTAATTCAGATATCCTGAGAGTTCTTTGAGCTGTTGAACTAAAGATACAGACATTAGAAGTTCCTCCAAAAATGGCTTCTCCCTATTTAATGAAGCGCAAGCCTGCCGTTGCACTCAGAGTTCCCAGTCACCTTTTTAGTTCCCCACTATTAACTATGAGCAGACAGTCAAAAGATAATCAGACATTGACAAAAAAAGTCTAATATAGAGACCTAAACAAACGGGGAGATATTTTGGAAAAAGTAGAGACTAAATAAGGAGAAGAAGACTTAAATTTTAGAAAAACTCTCAGATAAGAAAAGACATTGCATGCTTGAAGCGCTACATGCTGACTGAAGGATGCAACAAGGGGAGAGAAACAGGAGACTTAGGAAGTATTGGTATTGTCCTACTTCTTAACATGGGTGGTGAGTTACAGATGTTCACTTTTCTCTAAACCCCACAAGTACTTTATCTATGTACTTTTCTGTAAGGATGATACATTTCACAGTTTTAAAAATAATTTAAAAAGGAAATAAAATGGGGAATAAAAAATATTAGGCAAGGAATAAAAATCTATCCAAAAGATCATGCAGATTTGAAATAAAGCCAAACAGAACTTAAAGAAGTAAAAAAACTGTTAAAATTTATAAAAACAAGTAGCAGAAACAGTTTATACAACAGATTGAGATAGATACTGAAAAATTACCCAGAAGGCAATATATGGAGATGAGGAGACAGCAAACATGAAAGAGCATTTATGAGACAAGAGTCTCATGGGAATGTTTCAAGTTTCTATTTAGAACTCCAAAAGAATTTAGAAATAGGTGAGAGGCAACATTGGAATAATGACAGAAAATCTTCCAGAATATATGAACAATTTGAATCTTAAGACTTAGAAAGTCAAACGAATCTCAGTGAAGATCAATAATAAGAAATCAACATTTACAAACGTCAGAGTGAAACTGCAATACTCCAAAGACAAGGGAAGATTAGTCAAAGGAAAGAAAAAGTATCCAAAGTAACAATTCAACTGATAACAGACCTTAACAGCAAGGAAAGAAAAAGTATCCAAAGTAACAATTCAACTGATAACAGACCTTAACAACAATGGAAGCCAGAACTCAATGAAATATTATACTATTTAAAAAAAAAATAACTATCAACCCTTATAGGCTTAGTTGAACCTTTAATCAAAAAGAGTGAAATAAAGATTTTCAGAGCAATAAAAAGTGAGAGTTTTCCTTAACAAAGTTTTACTTAATATACATGAGAAAGAGATTAATTAAAAAAAAAAACGTTAAAGAGATGGAAGAAGGAATGGGGAGCAAAAATTTTTCATCTGTATAAGTCTGAGTAAACATTGAATGTAAACTCTAGTTGGAAGGGCAAAAATACGGATGTTATCACTGAATGTTTATGATAACTAGGTTTTGTTGGTTTGATTTCTTCTGTAGGTGTACAGAAGATGGATGTCCACATAAGAAATTCTTTCACACACGTTTTCTCATGCGGATGAGATTAACACCAGATTGTTCCAAAATGTTGATCTCAACGTCCTCTGGATATCTCTTGATTTTGCATGATCTTGACTTAACCAAGTCTTTAGAAGTAGGCAGCTATCCCATTTTGAGGGCAAGAAGAACAACATCAAGTTCAGGTACACTTTCCTTTTTTGATTAAAAGAAAGAGTTTTCTAAATAATCTCAGACATGGAGATGGTGTATGTTTCTATTTTGAGAATGATAACAGGAAGAAGGGAAGAAAATTAAAAGACATTCTTTAGAAAGCTCAGTGAGAGCTTTTTCCCCAAAGTATCTTTGATGTAGTATTAGTTTGTACCTCACAAATGATCTAGGAAGAATAACTTCAAACTCTAAAAAAAAAAATTTTAGCCTTCTGCTAGCCAGAAAATCTTCATCAGTGTTTGTAAATCATCATTATCTCAAATATTAGTGATAGCCCAAAGTACTGTCAATCTTCTTAAGTCTTTCTGATAAATTGCCATTTAAAATCAGCTTCAAATGGTTGGACTCTCTCTCTCTGTGCATGTGGTCATTTTGGAAGATCTTTGGGAATGCATAGGCCTCATTGTATTGCAGTTGCCTAATTTCATTGCTGAAAGTAGAAATTTAAGTTTTACCAGCTTATTTGCAAGCAAGAGATTCATTAACATGTAAGTGCAGTCCTTTTAATTTCAGAATTTGTTAGGTTAAACATTAATAATCAAGCTTAGTGAGAAGTAGTGATTTAGGAGATTTAGTTGGCATGTTTTGCTTAAAAACCAAGGTTTTCTGTCTTTTAAAGGTAATTCTGATACTTAATGCCATCAAAAGAAATTAGATTAATAAGAAGTCCCCACAGATGTGTGGGGCTACAAGAAAAGCGTGACATAGAGACTGCTGTTTGGAGTAGTACATCAGACTCCTCTATCTGATATTCATTTTATTTTCTCAGATTTTAATGTTACGTTTGTATTGCATTTCAAAGATAGTATTCACGTAATTTCAGTAAGCATGAGAGACGTTGTTGCTATACTTCAAGGAACATCTGTTCGTGTTCTCAGTAATGGGCCTGTTGTTTGGATGTTATTCTAACATAAAACAACAGATTGAGCAGCTCAGTTTTCATTCATGCTTAATTTTCTTAATGCATTTCACTACAGAAATAATGGGGAACCTAAGATGTTGAAGGAAATGGCAACCCACTCCAGTATTCTTGCCTGGAAAATCCCATGGATGGAGGAGCCTGGTAGGCTACAGTCCATGGGGTCGCGAAGAGTCAGACACGACTGAGCGACTTCACGTTTACTTTTCAAGATGTTCCTGTGTTTATTTGGTTTTTCATTTTTATTTCACTTAAGTCATTGGTGTAAAGAGTTTTAGAAAGGGACTAAGCCTTGGAATGGATAGGACATTCCAAAGAAACATCTTGCCCACCTCAGTCTTAGTTATTTATAGACCACTTTCAAGTGGGTATGTACTTGCCATGCTTCAGATGAACTTTAAAAATATGATTCAAGTAGATTATTTAAAAGTTGAGACACTACCAGAATTCACTGTTGGAATGTTTTGTATTTTCAAGATCTTACCACTTTGTCAAGTTCATCTGGTCCTAGAGTTTCTGGTTCACCTTGTCATCACAGTGATTCTAATTCATCTTCTGAGAAACACATGTCACGCACCTCACAAAGAGAAGGTAGGTTAAAAGTTAGATTTCATAATCTTGTATAGAGGTGCTAAAATAGCTTTCTTCGGTTTGATTTAATCTTTAAAAATAAAAGCCAATAGAGATGAGGTTATTCCTTGCCCCTCAATAATCATTTTCAAAAAGCTAACCAGGGAATTCCGTGGTGGTTCAATGGTTAAGACTCTGCACTTCCACTGCAGGGGGCACGGGTTTTATCCCTCATCAAGGAACTAAGATCCCATATGTCCCTCATTGTGGCCAAAAATACAAACAAAACCCCACAAAGCTAACCAGAGTCACTAGGTTGAATATCATGGGCTTAAATTTTTGTTGGAATTTGAGTTTTGGTTTTACTTCCTGGGTTTAAGTTTGGTCCAGTTTGGAGAGGGAATAGTTGGGAAATACAGACTCCAATTAAGATTGTTACAGAAATTAAATGAGAGAGTGCATCATGCAAAATGCTGGGCTGGATGAATCACAAGCTGGAATCAAGATTTCTGGGAGAAATATCAACAGCCTCAGATATGCAGATGATAGCACCCTGATGGCAGAAATTGAAGAGGAACTAAAGAGCCTCTTGATGAAGGTGAAAGAGGAGAGTGAAAAAACTGGTTTAAAACTCAACATTCAGAAAACGAAGATCATGGCATCTGGTCCCATCAGTTAATGGCTTAAAACTCAACATTCAGAAAAGAAAGATCATGGCATCTGGTCCCATCAGTTAACAGCAAATAGATGGGAAAAAATGGAAACAGTGGCAGATTTTATTTTCTTGAGCTCCAAAATCACTGCAGATGGTGACTGCAGCCATGAAATTAGAAGATGCTTGCTCCTTAGAATAAAAGCTGATAAACCTAGATAGCATATTAAAAAGCAGAAACATTACTTTTGCAACAAAGGTCCGTATAGTCAAAGCTATGGTTTTTCCAGTAGTGATGTACAGATCTACAGTGATGTGAGTTGGACCATAAAGAAGATTGAGCACCAAAGAATATGCTTTCAAACTGTGGTGCTTGAGAAGACTTGAGTCCCTTGGACAGCAAGGAGATGAAACCAGTCAATCTTAAAGGAAATCAAGCCCAAATAGTCACTGGAAGGACTGATGCCTGAAGATGAAGCTCCAATACTTTGGCCACCTGATGTGACAAGCTGACTCACTGGAAAAGACCCTGATGCTGGAAAAGATTGAGGGCAGGAAGACAAGGGGGTGAAAGAGGATTAGATAGATGGACAGCATCATTGACTCAATGGACATGAGTTTGAACAAACTCTGGGAGAGAGTAAAGGACAGGAAAGCCTGGTGTGCTGCAGTCCCTGGGGTTGCAAAGGGTTAGACACGACTTAGCAACTGAGTAAAACAATGCGTCTGATAGTGCTATATAATATATAACGTAAAAGGATGATTTACCAGGGGCTTGTGAAAGTTGCCTGGTTCCAGCCCGGTAGGCCTTTTGCTCTGCTGTTTCCTTGCCTCAACAATGGGTTGTGGGATAAAGTGAGCTACAATGTGGCCCCCACTTAGCTTTTGCCAGTTTTTCCCCAGCCAATCTGGTAGAACTATCTGGTTAATCTAGCCCATCTACCCTCAATTGAAATGCTTTCTCTTTAGCAAGTTTCACTCACCATCCCTCTCCATACTAACCCATATTTGAGGTCTTAAAACACTTTTTATTTGTTCTCCTCATGGTGGACTGATGGCTAGATACAGGTTTTATTTTGTTTTGTTTTTTTTTTTTAGTTTTGGGTCACCTTTTGGACATATCTTGTACCTAGAAATTTAGAGGAGAGACCATACATTAGACTTCTAATTAAGGTTTTTCCTGGGTGGCCTTACCTGGTAAATGCCTATTTGATTACTTGATTACTTTGTATGGCTATTTCCAAGAATGGTTTGAGAGACTTCCCTAACCTAACCTATTGACTATCCATTATCCAGTCCTCTGGATGTTAAAGACTGTGCTGTCTCATTTTAAGGTTAAATATTCCTCCTCTTAGAGATTTATGCCTGGATATGTAATATTTCTTGTGTGAATTTTTAGGGATGTAGCACAAATAAAAGTAGAGTAACTGAGCCAAGTATAATTAGAGAGGCCCTTGACTCTCCAGTCTTCCTGCCTCATCTCCACTCTGACCCTGTATTGTTTCTCCCTTTAGCCAGCTCTTAAGCAACCTCCATGGAGAAGGCAATGGCACCCCACTCCAGTACTCTTGCCTGGAAAAGCCCACGGACGGAGGAGCCTTGTGGGCTGCAGTCCATGGGGTCGTGAAGAGTCGGACACGACTGAGCGACTTCACTTTCCCTTTTCACTTTCATGCACTGGAGAAGGAAATGGCAACCCACTCCAGTGTTCTTGCCTGGAGAATCCCAGGGACGGGGGAGCCTGGTGGGTCGTCTATGGGGTCGCACAGAGTCGGACACGACTGAAGCGACTTAGCAGCAGCAGCAGCAGCACAAATAAAAGTAGAGTAACTGAGCCAAGTGTCATTAGAGAGGCCCTTGACTCTCCAGTCTTCCTGCCTCATCTCCACTCTGACCCTGTATTGTTTCTCCCTTTAGCCAGCTCTTAAGCAACCTCCATGGAGAAGGCAATGGCACCCCACTCCAGTACTCTTGCCTGGAAAAGCCCACGGACGGAGGAGCCTTGTGGGCTGCAGTCCATGGGGTCGTGAAGAGTCGGACACGACTGAGCGACTTCACTTTCCCTTTTCACTTTCATGCACTGGAGAAGGAAATGGCAACCCACTCCAGTGTTCTTGCCTGGAGAATCCCAGGGACGGGGGAGCCTGGTGGGCCGTCTATGGGGTCGCACAGAGTCGGACACGACTGAAGCGACTTAGCAGCAGCAGTCTTTTCACTTTCATGCACTGGAGAAGGAAATGGCAACCCACTCCAGTGTTCTTGCCTGGAGAATCCCAGGGACGGGGGAGCCTGGTGGGTCGTCTATGGGGTCGCACAGAGTCGGACACGACTGAAGCGACTTAGCAGCAGCAGCAGCAGCACAAATAAAAGTAGAGTAACTGAGCCAAGTGTCATTAGAGAGGCCCTTGACTCTCCAGTCTTCCTGCCTCATCTCCACTCTGACCCTGTATTGTTTCTCCCTTTAGCCAGCTCTTAAGCAACCTCCATGGAGAAGGCAATGGCACCCCACTCCAGTACTCTTGCCTGGAAAATCCCATGGATGGAGGAGCCTGGTAGGCTGCAGTCCATGGGGTCGCTAAGAGTCGGACACGACTGAGTGGCTTCACTTTCACTTTTCACTTTCATGCATTGGAGAAGGAAATGGCAACCCACTCCAGTATTCTTGCCTAGAGAATCCCAGGGATGGGGGAGCCTGGTGGGCTGCTGTCTATGGAGTCGCACAGAGTCGGACACGACTGAAGCGACTTAGCAGCAGCAGCAAGCAACCTCCAAAGAGCAGAGACTCAAAAACCACTGCTTACCTGTTCAGAATAAGTTTCTTTTCTGCTTTGGTTATATATTTTCAAAATTAATTCTTGAAATAGGATTTTTTTTCCCTAAAATTGTTGTTAAAGTTTAATTACAAGGGAAATTACTTATAATTTGGTTGTAACTGTAATTTAGAACATCACCGGTTTTTGTCAGTGTACTAATCTCAAGGGAAGCTTTTAAAAGAAGAGACCACATCTAAGTGAGAAATAATTCATAAAGGGTCTGACAGAAGCAGTTCATTATTTTTAAATTAACTCCTTCTATAGGCACAGAATTGTTGAAATATTTCTCTTGGTATTAAATTTCTAAGTTGCTTCCTTACGATGTTTATGAAAGTGGTTTTCCACATACTTCAGGGACCTGACATACTCCCATTTGTAACAGTGGCTCACTGCAGCAGTTACTCTCATCAGTGGCTAGGTAGAAAGAGATGATGGCCATAGCAGAGTACCAGGAATATGTACGGCTGGCAGTATCTCCCACCCCTTGTCTTGACATGTCTCTGTGTGAGTTGTCCTCTCTTACCTCCAAAATTATAGGTCAATTTGTGGTTTATAGCACTGTCCTAGGGGCTATAAGTCCTGCTCCTTACATACATCCTTAATCTACATTAAGGCAGTCCTCATGGCTTCCAAGATTTTCTTTCTCTAGACTAGAGAGCACCAGGTCTTCTGAGATGAGAATTACTTTTCCAGATTCCTTTCATACCACATATTCTTATATAGCTTTCTGAGATGCAGATTCAAATCAAAAGCACTCCTATCAGCTTTACTGCCTTGTGTGTGTGTGTGTTAGTCTCTCAGTCATGTCTGACTCTTTGCAACCCCATGAACTATAGCCCACCAGGCTCCTTTGTCCATGGGATTCTCCAAGCAAGAATACTGGAGTGGGTTGCAATTTCCTTCTCCATTACTGCTTTAGCCATAGATTACTGTTGATTCCTGCTGTAGGAACTTGGATTCTTCAGTTCCTGTCATACCCTTTCCCCTACACCCACCTCCAGAAACATAGCCCATACACTGAAGGGCACCTCAGTGTATTTACATGTGGTAGCATAAAGGGCAGATGAAGAAATAAGAAAGGCCCGATGGGGTGGCTGCCAGAAATCAAAGCTTTGATGAGCTGCCTTAGTCTTTTAATAATATGAATTCCACATCCTAATATTCTTATATCTCAGGAATTTCACCACGAAATAGTCTTGAAGTCTTAACCCCTGAAGTTCCTGGCGAGAGAGACCGTGGAAACTGCATCACATCCTTACAGCTGCACCCAAAAGGCTGGGCCACTCTTCTTCGGTGCTCAAGCAACACTGATGATCAGGAGGTACGGGGCAGCGGCACTGCACCTTCAACGGGGCTGACTGGACAAACTGCCATTGCCATGTGTGCTCATGGTGCCTTTATCCCTTCAAAATCCTCCTTCCTCCTCTCTGGCCTGGGTTTGGCAAGTGGGAAGATACTTTAAACCAGTCATCAGCTCAGAATAAGCCCAGTTTAATTCTTGCCTCCTTCATCTCATTGTAAAAAACCTCTTACATAGTAAACCCAGGATTGAGCTAAGCTGACTAAATGGGAGGTTTTGCTAAGTCAATGGAGTATTATGAGTTTCTCTTTTTACAATGCAGGGGGCCAGGGTTTAATCCTTGGTCAGGGAATTAGACCCTACATGCCACAACTGATATCCTGCATACTGTAACTAAGACCCAGCACAGACAAAAAACAAACAAAAGCAAAGCTTTGGTAAAGGAAGGGATTGAACCGATAACTAGGGGGAAAGGTCTTATATGACCTTATGATCCTCTACTCTGGAAAGCTAGTGTCTTCCAAGAATCTCACTAGCTCCAGAAGCCACAGCTAACAGGAGAGAAGAGTCTTCAAAGTGTGTAGAAGGAGAGGTAGTCTAGGGCTTTGATATCTTAACCCTAAAATATCAAGATTGTTGTTACTGTCAGGTGAATTATTACTTTAGAAGTCACAGTGGCCTCGGGGAATAAAATGCTTCAAAGTGTCACAGTATAGCAATAACCTTGATATGAATGTAGATAAGACAGTGTGGGGCCTAAGATTTTGTTAATTGGGAGAGGGGTAGCATTCATCTGGATGTTTTCTTGCAGCAGGGATGTAGCTGTGGCATTCTGTTGAGCCTTTGGGGGAAAGAAAGATTATCTGTAGCACTGTTTGGGGCTCTATAACTGTTTTTGAATTCATTTTAGTTGAAGTATAGTTGCTGTACTGCATTATATAAGCTCAGCTGACTACAGTTACTCACAGTTTTTAAAGATTATGCTCCATTTACGAGGCTCTGTAACTTTGATTTCTCTCTCTTCCCTCCCTCTAGTGGACTTGTGTCTATGAATTCCAAGAAGGAGCACCCGTGAGGCCAGTCGCACCTCGCTGTTCTCTGCGCCTGACTCATTACATTGAAGAAGCCAATGTAGGCAGAGGTTATATCAAAGAACTTTGCTTCAGCCCTGATGGGCGAATGATTTCATCCCCACATGGATATGGGATTCGCTTGTTGGGGTTTGACAAACAGTGCAGTGAACTTATTGACTGTTTGCCCAAAGAAGCCAGTCCCCTACGGGTGATCCGTTCTCTGTACTCTCACAATGATGTGGTACTGACGACAAAGTTCTCTCCAACACATTGTCAGATCGCCTCTGGGTGCCTTAGTGGACGGGTTTCTTTGTATCAGCCAAAGTTTTAGGCACAATTTAACGTCAAATAAGGAACTCTACTGGTGTTCGACTTCTGTATACTTCAATTTAGGTGAAGTATTTTCTTTTTAGATCTTAAAAGTTTGGGTCAAGATCCTGGTTCTTATGGGTCCACAGACATACCTGTGACCTGAGTACTTGATCATCCAGCATCACGAGGCATCGCCAAGTTAGACTCCAGGCAGCAACATGCTCTGCAGCGTTCCTCCGCCCCTGCTGGCCTGTGCCACTACACTCCAACTCTGCTCGCAGCTTTGTCAGGCCTCTTTCTTTTAAGTCTCTTCTGTTTTTGATTTTGGTGTGAATTTTGTGGACATTTGGCAGGAGTTTTGGTTGGATTAGGAGAAACTCGTGATGCTAGTATTGAATAAAACCCGGAAGTCTGCTGTTGGCATACTGGTTGCTAAAAAGAAATTTCATCTTCACTCATCAGTATTCTTGGCCTTTTAAAGTTGCTGTTAGTTTCTCTATAATGAGCACAGATGATGGCATTATCCTTACAACTGTTACAGTCTTGCAGCAAAATGTCTTTTAGGTTTCCTGTCAAAATTATATTTTTCACCATGAGAGGAATTTTGTTGTGAAATTCTAGAAAAAACATTATCACCTCTCTTTGCAATTTACTGTATTTGTATGAATTTTTAAGTCTACAGCATATGTCCTTAGTTAATATTTTGCTCCTGTCAACAGCATTAGAAAAGAAAAGAGAGGAAGGAATGGGCTTGGGTCATTTCTATTGTATGAAGAGGATTTATTTATTAAATTAGTATACTGTCTGTCTGTCACAGAGTGATGAGAACAATGTAGTTTAGATTTTGTTTCCTCCACCAGATTATTTGAATCACACAGAGTGACAGGTGGAGGGAAAATTGAGAGTAAAGAGAGTTGTGTTTTTCTCATTTTCCTTGAGTTCAACTCTTACTATTAATGAAGAGAGAACTTCCGTTTGTTTTCAAGCTGTTGTCATGACTGTAGCAGTCAGTGACTTGGTTGCCAAGACCTTTTGTTGTGTTTTGTTACGGAACACAGCAAGTAAAAAGCATCATGCAGGGGCCAGGCATAAGGCTGACTACTCTGCTGATGCAGGCAGCTTCCTTCTAGTCTTCTCTGCTTTGAATGGGATTGTCTTCAGAGGAGATTTTGCCAGAGGTTAATTTGAGCCACATGCTAGTTTTTTCCCTCTTAGAACATATTCTCTTAGGCCAGTGGTTCTCAGACATTTAGGGTGCATTATAATCATTGATGTGAAAGTTTCTCAGTCGTGTCCAACTCTTTGTGACCCCAATGGACTACTTCATGGAATTCTCCAGGCCAGAATACTGGAGTGGGTAGCCTTTCCCTTCTCCAATAATCATTGAGGAGCTTGTGAAAAATAGAGAAATCTGACCCTCACTTTAGGAGGTTCTGATTCAGCCTGGGAGAGGACAGGAATCTGTATTTTTAACAGTAACCCCAAATAATTTATATTCAGATGGTTCCTAGATCACGACTTGAAACATTACTACCTTAAACATCAGTAAATATTTCTGTACCCATCCGGTGCTTACCACAACTCCCAGAAGGTGTTTTGATAGTTTAAAAAATAAGCAAATGAAAGCAATTTTAGAGTCTTAAAATGGACACAATCTCATTATTTGATGAATGTAGAAGTTAAGTGATTTAGCTAAGGTCATCCTGCAAAATTAGTGGCAGAGCCAGGACTTGAATTCAGGTCTCTCCATTCCTTGCTCAGGGCAATTTCTACTGTATTATGCTAGCTGTTAAAGATTTATAAACAGTTTTTTTTTTGTCTTTAAGTTGTATTACTGTGGATACCCTTAAACTGGCCAATAGATTGATAAAGAAAGGCATGAGAGTATTGATGCTGAGAATTATAGCGATAAGGAGAAACTTTTAAATCTTATAGAAATATTTAAGCAACCCAAATGCATGAATAAAAATGACATTTTTTTGTAGAATCTACCAGACAGCCATTCACACACATAGAGGCTACATCTCACTTAGATAATGTTGGCTCTAGGACAAATTTTAAAAATTAGATCTTTTTTTTTTTTTTTACCATGGTTGTTAAAAATTGTAAATTTTTTTAGTCATCATAAAAAGTACACAGTGAAAAACAAGTTTGCCATAAAGTTTAAAAAAAAATACATATTTAAAAGAAAATAAAGTTTTGGAGACAAAAATACCTAATGCTGATAGTAAAAATAAGCTACTAAGTACAGTGGTTATAAGAAATTTCTATATATTGCATCTCCTTTGGAGAGCACTCCATGTTAGATGCTGGGCCCAAATATTGCCCAACTCTAAATTTCAGTACATGATTCTTAAATCACTATAGAATATCTATCATATGTCAAATAATGTACTTTACTACTAGCCTTCACAAAAACTGCAAGGTAGGTGACGTGAGCACCGATTTACTGTGGAGGAAATGGAGACAGGTCAAATGATTTGCCCTGAGCACAGCTGACATGTACTGGATTTCAAACCCAGTGTCTTAGTTCCCAGCCTGTGCTTCCAACCCAACCATTTACCCTTTAGTTTGTAAAGGATGGTGAACTGGCCTATTATCTATTTAACACCCTCTGGAAGTCTTTTATTAACAGAGCTGGCTTATCTTCTTTACTATGCAAAAGAACATTTACAAGATTGACAACTTCCATTAGAATTAGTGCCATAAACTGCAGGGTGTACATACAGTCAATACCTAACCAAAAACCCTCAAGTAGGATAAATAACTATAAAGAAAAATGGAGGATTCATAGCCTTGTACAGTCACACAGATGAGAATGAAAAATTAATAGCCAGCAAACTCAGTAAAATTTTTGTCTTCTCTGAGGTATAGAAGGAAAGTGAAGTCACTCAGTCGTGTCCTGCTCTTTGCGACCCCATGGTCTATAGCCTACCAGGTTCCTCCATCCATGGAATTTTCCAGGCAAGAGTACTAGAGTGGGTTGCCACTTCCTTCTCCAGGGGATCTTCCTTCTCCAGGGATCAAACCTGGCTCTTCCGCATTGGAGGCAGATGCTTTACCTTCTGAGCCACCAGGGAAGCTCCCTCTGAGGCATGATCATGATCAAAAAGCCATCAGGTAATATTAAGAAATTAAAGGGCATCAGAAATGCTATACTATTAATATTGGGGGAGATTACATTTAAAATTTTGAGGTCCCATTTCACTTACAGTATAAAGTCTAATCTGGTGTTTTTAACTCAAAATTTTTAGTTATTTTTATTCATAATTGGTAAATGTATTATAATCGATAAGTATAATTGTTGGTAGGTATAGTATAAATTATACTTGTTTTTAAAAGCTTTCTGCATAGTATATGGCAAAGCTATGTTGAATGACTTTAAGAATATCAACTCCACAGTAGTTCTTTACTTTCAGTTGTGAAAATGAATTGGCTGATGCAGAAGAGACCTATATTTTAATCTTTTGAAATGTCTGTGGTCTTTTTTTCTCAGAAGCCCAAAGAGCATGTGTATTTTGTTGTTTCTCCTTGTTACATCCCTGAAGAGAGGCTATACCAAAAACTTTAGGCAAGCATGAAAAAGGTCAGTCACCTGTTCCCCACTCCTATATCTAGATCCAGGATCACATCACATCATTGTTAAAGCTGTTTTCTAGAAAGTGCAATATAGGAAAAACTCAGAGAATCTTTTAGGAGCCTAGTGTTTCCCATACTAGAATATATGGTGTTGGCATCCATAAGTATCTGTTAAGCTTGTGTTTAACAGGAAAAATAGTCTGATAACTTACTGATGACAATCATCCCCATTTAATGACCAGCAGTCATTGAGAGCTATGAAAATTCACTCGGTAACACCATGTGGGTTATGAAGAAAAGCATATATATTAATTTTGGGATAAATAATGCATATCTCTTTAAGTGCCAAAATTAAAAACCTGTTAATTATTTTTGATGCAAGTCTTTCAGATATGTCAGTATACCTTACCTGCCTTCTTAAACAGCATGCTCAGTATAATTCACTTTTTCATGATGAAAAGTAAGTTATATTCATGTGTTATTACAACTATCTAATGAGCTCTGATGTATGTAAAATACTTCATAAATTGTAAAGGGCTATAACAAATTGATATTATAAAGTGATTCCCTCAGCCCCAAGGTATATATAATCATTTGCCTCAGATTGCTGGTGTGTTTATTTAAAAATTTTTATGTTTGCTAAGCAGTTTGTTTTGCTTATATAGTGGTTTCCTACTACACTTATCAATACACCTGCTTCTAACAGGCTCCACACTTCCTTCTAGTATGCTCTGTTCATCTGTTAGGCGCTGGGAGGTGAGATATCCAAGTCTGCTTAGTGTTTAAAGAGCTGGATGAGCTCTGGGTGCACAATCTATGAGACAGTTTTTTTTGGTTGCTCACCACCTTCCTGTCAGTTTCACAACAACCTTCTGAAGTTCCCAGTTAAAGCCCAAGCTAGTGATTTTCTTCAGTTGCCACTAAGTAAAATACTATAAAAGCTAAGGATGCTGCTATATTAAGGAAAACAATATACCAAAGTACAGGGAAGGAAAAACAAAGGCTCTGTATTTGCACAGGGGTCTTTCATGCTTTGAAGAAAACAGTGCAGAGTGAAAAAATAAAGATCCAGGTAGACTTGATGCCATTAAATTTTGTCGATAACTATTAAAATATATGGTTATCACATTGTACAAAGACAGTTTAATCTCAGTGCAAAATGAGATTGTACTGAAATTTATAACCTAAACACAATTCTGAAGAATTTCTCCCATTCAAATGATATGAAATTATCAACAAGAAAGTCTTAAGTTTACCTGTGTGCTTTTTTAGTTGTAAATAATGATAGAAAAATGGATTTTATTAATGGATTTTTATCAAAAGCGCCAAGGAATATATCTTCCATGCACATACTCTTCTCTATGTATGTGTATATAACTGTCACTATAAATGAAAACACCAGAGATAATAAAATAACTTTTAAAGTTTAAATCTGGTCCAAAATACTTAACAAAAGAATTTTCAGCTTTCCTGAGTTTTTTCCCTTAGTTAGATTTTGGTTTTTACATAAAGGTTGAATATTTGAATTTTCTTTTAAATTTCACTTCATCTTCTATTTCTTAACTATGCTTTCTGAAAATCTTAGATAACACTTTCAGGAAATTTAGATTGTCTCAGATAATATGCGAAACACCACGAAGTTTTCTCACTAGATTCTTACACCAAACTGTAAGCTCCTTGAGGGCAGGGATTTTTTATTCCCAGTGCCCAGCAGGATTAATCAAATAAGTTGAATGTTGGATGAATCAAATTCACCATATGTGTCCTCAAGTTCCCATGAAGCCAGAATTTTGATGTATAAATTATTCAGTACTATAGAAGTCCATCATTTATTATAATGCACAGACTATTCATTGGAGTAAGGGTTTTTCCTGACAGTAGGTCAGAAAAACCAAGCATTTCTCATTGTTTTGGAAAACTGCAAGGTTCAGTTTTTCATTCAACAAACATGTGACCCCCTTCCAGATGCCTAGTCTAGCTCAAGGGACAAAGATAACGAAAAGATAACTGAAGTTTCGGTATTCCATACCTGCAGGTGACACAGACTTAGACCCAGGGCTGGCCTCATGGGTATGTGACCTATGCAGTCATAAGGGCCCTTTACCAATAAAAGCCTCAAGCTTAGTTTATTGCTCTGCTGAAGCAATCTTGACATTCTTAATTTTTTGAACACGGGGCCTGCATTTTTATTTTGCATTGGGCTCACAAATTATGTAGCTGGTCCTGCTTGGATAGTATCATTTTGACCTAGTGAAAACAATAAGCATTAGAGTACCTTTTATCTACCTTCTAGTAAAGAGATTCACATTCATTGAAAACTAGCCATAAAACAATTTAGTAACTTCTCAAATCTAAAATTGAAATAAAACTTCCTTCTTCCCACAAAGTTTTTTAACAAATGTTATTAAGCCTATTAATAAGTTTTTACCTTTCCTGAGTTTTCAAATGGATGGTAGAATTGTAGGTGAACTTATCTACATACATAGCTACATACAATTTTAAGGTTTTTAATGTTTTATTAATATATGCATTGAATAGTTAAGTCTACCTCATAATGTGCTTTAAAAAAATAAATGCTACTTCGAAACATCTGACACACCTTTTGTGTGTCTTTTAACCTATTTAAAAGATTGACAGGAAACTTGGATTTAGTATTAGTTTGAAAACTTTTGTTTACATTTTGTTCATTTTTAGACCAGAATCAACCATAAGGCTATGACCGAGGCAGTGGTGCTTCTTGTTAGTGGTATTCTAAACTTTTTTGATCATGTAACTCCTAACAGAAAAAGTTAAGAGAAGACACTCTAAATTTTGGTTATTTACAAATTATATACATTATACTCATCTATTACATACATCATAAAACATGTATAAAGGAAACTTTAGAAGCATCAGTCCAGTTCAGTCGCTCAGTCGTGTCCGACTCTTTGGGACCCCATTAATTGCAGCACACCAGGCCTCCCTGTCCATCACCAACTCCTGGAGTCTACCCAAACCCATGTCCATCGAGTTGGTGATGCCATCCAGCCATCTCATCCTCTGTCATCCCCTTCTCCTCCTGCCCCCAGTCCTTCCAAGCATTAGGGTCTTTTCCAATGAGTCAACTCTTTGCATGAGGTGGCCAAAGTATTGGAGTTTCAGCTTCAAAAAAATCAAAGTTCCTGCACTTCCATGGTTCACCTTGTCTTTCCACTGGCATATGCACACTTCACTTTGTGAAGGCTGCTATTGTAAAACACAGAACTGGCATTTTACACTGAAAACACATTTATCAAGATCTGAATCATTCATATCTGTTCACTAAAGTTCTGGCCATTTATAAGTTTATTCAATATGAATGTGTGTCATAGAAGAGATTTGGCATTCATTAATACAAAAGAACTATTTATATTCATTTCCTATTACTGATATAACAAATTTCCCAAAACTTAATGGTTAAGAAATTTCCTTCTAGGCCCTTCCCTTCCGGCAGAGAACATGAAAAGTGGTGCAGGCATTAGTATCACAAGGAGGGCTTGTTAAGATTGCTAGGCTGACACCCAAGGATGTTGACTTCACAGGTCTGGGGTGGGAGCCCCTATTTTGTATTTCTAGCCAGTTCCCCGTTGATGCTGTAGATCTGGGACTACAGTTTGAGAACTAGGGATATAGAAAATGTAGTTCAGGCTTAGTTTTTTCATGTATGACAGTTCCATGTATCTCTGTGAAGATAAAGTCAGTTTGGAGAATATCTTAAGTTTGGAGGTTGAGAGAGGGATAACCATGCTTCCTGTTAGCTACAGCATCCTCTTTCAGCAAGAGCTAGAGCTAAGACGTCCCTTTTTTCAAATGGTATTTACCTTACTGAGCAGTTATTTATGCTAAGATCATCTTCTCTTCTCAGGAACAGACCTGGTGCTATGTGGCCTATCTTCTAACCACATGAGAGGGGTCACTACAGAAACATAGGGAGCTCCAAACAGCTTACAACAGCTGCGGACAGGCTAACAGTTCAGAAGAGGCACAGAAGCTCTAACCAGAGCACAGACCACTCAGAACAGCTTTTAAACCCTTTTTGGCAGGTGGAGGATGGATGGCTGTTGCTTTTGAAAGCTATTTAAATTATGCGTACATGAACCTGCTCTGTTTACATTAACTTGCAAAAGCCCATCACTATAAAAGATTAGTTTTTGGGTAAAATGAAGAATCCAAATTTTGTTCTAAAAGGATTACTTTCTTAAATACAAAGTGTCTGGTCTGTTCTGAACATATTATTCTTAGGGAGCTATTACCTTAGAGATTTTGTGTGTGTATACAATAAACATTTGTACAAAAGAACAACTTCATGGCCTTTATTAAAAGTTGCAGAGTACTGGCAGGAAAATCATGATGCCCACCTACCTTGGTCACTTCAGGTGTGAGTAAACCACTCACTTTTGGGGTAGTCTTAAGGAAAACATCAGCTTATTTGCATCAGCTTATCACCAGTCCTGTCCCAATCTGGCATGTGTTCTGGGCTTGAGGAGAGGGAGCTGGTGGCCACCACATCATTAGTAGGACTAGTGGGAAGGTTAAGTTAGTAATATGCCATAGGCTTGTGTTCCTCTCCAGCAGGTATTTCTATGTGGTGTCCTGACTTCACGGCAATCTAAGAATTAACAGTATACTAAAAGAACTGAATCGAGTCTCTCAGTATGTGCTGACATCAAATACTGTGATAACACCCTAATGATTTTTCTTAACATTATGAGATGTTCACAACATACAGGAAGGTTGGAAGAATTTTATAGGGAATATATGTTTACCAAGACTCAACTGTCAACACTCTACTAAGCTTGTTATATCAGTTATCCAATAGTCTATCCACCTATCAATCCATCTTCATTTTTGATGTATTTTCATGAATGAATTGCAGTTATCTACACCCATCCTTCTAAAACTCCTCGGCAATACATAACTAACTAAAGTTCAGTATTTTTCTTTTGTTGTAAAATTTCCATACAGTGAAGTGCACAAATATTAATGGTACTTTTGCTAAATAAGTTTAGACAAATGCATACACCTATATAACCCACACCCATATTCAAAATATTCTTATTTACCATCACCCTAGAAAGTTCCCTCATGTCCCTTCCCAGAGACAACCACTTTTTTTCCCTACCAGATTTCCCTTTCTAGAACTTCATATAAATGGACTCAGACATTATGTATTCCCCATGATAATTTTTAAAAGACAAATTCCTAAGAAATTAAAAGTGTCTCTGAAACAGGGAGACTAGTGATACAGACAACATCTGGGATCAGATTCTAATGCCTTCACTGAGCAGGTATGAGAACCTCTACTCTGTGGATACAGAGATCAGATGGATAATCTCTGTCCTCAAGGAGTCCACACTGTTTTGAGGGGATACATCCTGGTCAGAGTCCTGGAGTTGAGACAGTCATCATGTGCCACAGAAGGAGACCTAATACAGTCTGGGAACCAGTAGGCAATCAAGGGAAATTTAATGTTGTTGACTCATTGGAAAAGACTCTGATGCTGGGAGGGATTGGGGGCAGGAGGAGAAGGGGACGACAGAGGATGAGATGGCTGGATGGCATCACCAACTCGATGGACATGGGTTTGGGTAGACTCCAGGAGTTGGTGATGGAAAGGGAGGCCTGGCGTGCTGCGATTCACGGGGTCGTAAAGAGTCGTACACGACTGAGTGACTGAACTTACCTAGGAACTTGTCTCAAGGCAAGAGCTTGTCTCTCTATTATCCGCAATTCTAGAATCTTATAACTCAAAATGATTTGTCCTTAAAAGGGCAGTGTTACAGTACTGAGATGTCAGGCGTTCTGCCAAAGAAACTATAAAAGTTACAAACTGATTGAGGTTACTGTTTTCTCTAGTTTGAATTGATATAAACTCAGATGCTGTATTCAGCATTGCTTCCAAATGTAAAAACACCGTGCTTTTCTGTTCCTGGACCACAAGTGGCAGAAGTTTTGAAGGGCTCCAAACAGCAACAGCAAAGCTTTAAATCTTCCTGGACTTTGCCTTAGCTTTCTCAAGGTTTATCACACCCATTATATCTCCAAGTTTAGGTCCTCACTTCCTAATTCATTTTCACTCATTACCTTCAAATTTTACACACAAATTACAAATGAAAGGTACTTGGACCCCTTATATACCAACTTTCCCCTATGGCTGTTTTCTAGTGGGGAAATATGAGGGGGGGAGCCTAAGAAAATGTGATGGTACTGGAATTTGATTAATCACTTTTTCCAGCAAAGTATGACAGGGATAAGCAAAGTCTGGAGCTTCTTTTATCCAAAGGGAAAGGAGAAAGCTATACACCAGGAGCCACCTATTGCTACAGATATGATGACCCTTGAAAGAAATTAGTTTCTTTTTCCTTTCATTTGAAACAAAAAGTTAGCTAGCATCTCAGTGTAACTAAATGCATTCCTCTTTTTTGGTGTACCGCGTCAGGAGCGAGTCACTGCTGACTAATGGCTGAAGAGAACTGAACTGAATGTTGATGGTAAAAGGAAGAGCGAGGTGGTCTGCTTTAAACAAGTCATGGCACTTCCGTGGTAACAGAGCAGCCGTCACTGACTGACTGACTTTAAGGAGTACTTTCTTCTTGCCCTTCCAGCCAGCTTGACTCAGCTGAGCTCCACAATTCACAAACAGCTGCAAGAACAGAAACATGAAGTGCCTGTACACTGGAGTCCTGACTCAAGCAGACTTGTTTCATTGGCTGGATAGAGTAAAGGACAGTAGAATGTATAACTGAATCACTTTCCTATACACCTGAAACACAATACTGTAAATTGTCTATACTTATAAAAAAAATTAAAAGGATAACTAAGCATTAAAGGTAAAGGAGGAGAGGAAAAAAGTCGCATCATTTAGCACACGTATGTTATAGCCTGAAGGTTCGTGTCCCCCAACCTTGTATGTGGCAGTCTTGACCCCCAATGTGATGGTATTTGGAGGGCAGCCTGCAGAGAGGATTACATTTAGATGAGGTCCAGAGGTTCTCTCTCTGCCGTATGATGACACAGAAGTCTGTACACTAAGAGGCCTCTCATGGGGAAGCAAACCTCCCAGCACCTTGATTCTCAACTTTTCAGTGTCTGGAACTGATACATGTCTGTTGATTAAGCTGTTTGTTTAGTTGCCCAGTCGTGTCCACCTCTTTTGAGACCACATGAACTTGTAGCCCGCCAGGCTCCTCTGTCCATGGGATTCTCCAGGCAAGAATACTGGAGTGGATTGCTATTTCATTCTCCAGGGGATCTTCCCAACCCAGGGATCAAATGCACAACTGCACTGGCAAGAGGATTCTTTACCACTGAGCCACCAGGGAAACCTCTTAAGCCATTTAGTCTATGTTATTTCATTATGGCAGCCCGAATAGTGTTAAAATGTTTCCGACAACTTCTATGACCCATCAAGGAATGAAAGTCAGACAGGGTATTCCAGAATCCTGTGATGCCGAATATTCATATGTCCCTTCACTCTCTTGACTCTTAAAAGAAGTATTTATCAGACATCTACCAGGTGTAAAGCACTGTGCCAGGCACTTGAAACTGTGGAAACTAGATCAGAGTCTCTGCCTTCTGGAGCTGACATTTGAAAAGCTAAGTAAGTCGCTCAGTTATGTCCAACTTTTTGTGACCCCATGAACGGTAGCCTACCAGGCTCCTCTGTCCACGGGATTTTCCAGGCAAGAGTACTGTGGGAGTGGGTTGCCATTTCCTTCTCCAGGGGATCTTCCCGACCCAGGGATCGAACCCAGGTTCTCCAGCATTGCAGGCAGATGTTTTCCAGTCTGAGCCACCAGGCTAAGGCATCAAATAATGACTATAAATAAAACAGGTAAGTGCTATGAAAACAGCACAGCAATATGGTACCAGAAGAGTATGTAAGAGGGGAATCTGAATTGGTCCTTAAGTGTAAGCTGGCAACCCCGAGGAAGTGACATCTGAGCTGAGATCTGGAGGCAATCAGCAGGACTCCGCATGGGCAAGGCTGGGAGACCAGAGAGTACAAAAGTCCCCATTGGCTGGGCAGGGCAGTTTTAGCTGCAGATGAGAACAAAGGAAAACGGGCCTGGATCACCCGATCTTAAAAAAAATACAGAAATATGAAGAAGGGACTGAAGGCAAAGGAGAACCTTGATAGATCCTATTTTATCCATTTCTACTTCAGAATCAGATACAGTCATCTGCAGAAAAAGCTCCCTACTGGAAACTAGATTCTGAAGGAAGTAAGCTGGGATCAGCCTTTAGAGACTGGGAGGTGCTGCAGCTGCAGACCTCTCCAGACCCCCCACCCCACGTCACACTGTGAGAAATGCTCTCCACTCCCCTCACTCTGCAGGCAGTTTACAAGGACATTTCATCAGAGGACGTGCTGAACACCCCTTTTATCAATTCTAGAGTTCAGGATATTTACTTTTATGATAAATGTCTTTAAAAATTCTAAAATTGGAATGTTTTAGAATAATTATTAATGTATGGCAACTGCTTCCTTATCCGGTGGTCCCTCATCAGGCAAGCTCAACTATCCCTAGGGTCAGGGAGTGCCTTACAATTTCTCCATGCACATACTCTTCTCTATGTATGTGTATATAACTGTCACTATAAATGAAAACACCAGAGATAATAAAATAACTTTTAAAGTTTAAATCTGGTCCAAAATACTTAACAAAAGAATTTTCAGCTTTCCTGAGTTTTTTCCCTTAGTTAGATTTTGGTTTTTACATAAAGGTTGAATATTTGAATTTTCTTTTAAATTTCACTTCATCTTCTATTTCTTAACTATGCTTTCTGAAAATCTTAGATAACACTTTCAGGAAATTTAGATTGTCTCAGATAATATGCGAAACACCACGAAGTTTTCTCACTAGATTCTTACACCAAACTGTAAGCTCCTTGAGGGCAGGGATTTTTTATTCCCAGTGCCCAGCAGGATTAATCAAATAAGTTGAATGTTGGATGAATCAAATTCACCATATGTGTCCTCAAGTTCCCATGAAGCCAGAATTTTGATGTATAAATTATTCAGTACTATAGAAGTCCATCATTTATTATAATGCACAGACTATTCATTGGAGTAAGGGTTTTTCCTGACAGTAGGTCAGAAAAACCAAGCATTTCTCATTGTTTTGGAAAACTGCAAGGTTCAGTTTTTCATTCAACAAACATGTGACCCCCTTCCAGATGCCTAGTCTAGCTCAAGGGACAAAGATAACGAAAAGATAACTGAAGTTTCGGTATTCCATACCTGCAGGTGACACAGACTTAGACCCAGGGCTGGCCTCATGGGTATGTGACCTATGCAGTCATAAGGGCCCTTTACCAATAAAAGCCTCAAGCTTAGTTTATTGCTCTGCTGAAGCAATCTTGACATTCTTAATTTTTTGAACACGGGGCCTGCATTTTTATTTTGCATTGGGCTCACAAATTATGTAGCTGGTCCTGCTTGGATAGTATCATTTTGACCTAGTGAAAACAATAAGCATTAGAGTACCTTTTATCTACCTTCTAGTAAAGAGATTCACATTCATTGAAAACTAGCCATAAAACAATTTAGTAACTTCTCAAATCTAAAATTGAAATAAAACTTCCTTCTTCCCACAAAGTTTTTTAACAAATGTTATTAAGCCTATTAATAAGTTTTTACCTTTCCTGAGTTTTCAAATGGATGGTAGAATTGTAGGTGAACTTATCTACATACATAGCTACATACAATTTTAAGGTTTTTAATGTTTTATTAATATATGCATTGAATAGTTAAGTCTACCTCATAATGTGCTTTAAAAAAATAAATGCTACTTCGAAACATCTGACACACCTTTTGTGTGTCTTTTAACCTATTTAAAAGATTGATAGGAAACTTGGATTTAGTATTAGTTTGAAAACTTTTGTTTACATTTTGTTCATTTTTAGACCAGAATCAACCATAAGGCTATGACCGAGGCAGTGGTGCTTCTTGTTAGTGGTATTCTAAACTTTTTTGATCATGTAACTCCTAACAGAAAAAGTTAAGAGAAGACACTCTAAATTTTGGTTATTTACAAATTATATACATTATACTCATCTATTACATACATCATAAAACATGTATAAAGGAAACTTTAGAAGCATCAGTCCAGTTCAGTCGCTCAGTCGTGTCCGACTCTTTGGGACCCCATTAATTGCAGCACACCAGGCCTCCCTGTCCATCACCAACTCCTGGAGTCTACCCAAACCCATGTCCATCGAGTTGGTGATGCCATCCAGCCATCTCATCCTCTGTCATCCCCTTCTCCTCCTGCCCCCAGTCCTTCCAAGCATTAGGGTCTTTTCCAATGAGTCAACTCTTTGCATGAGGTGGCCAAAGTATTGGAGTTTCAGCTTCAAAAAAATCAAAGTTCCTGCACTTCCATGGTTCACCTTGTCTTTCCACTGGCATATGCACACTTCACTTTGTGAAGGCTGCTATTGTAAAACACAGAACTGGCATTTTACACTGAAAACACATTTATCAAGATCTGAATCATTCATATCTGTTCACTAAAGTTCTGGCCATTTATAAGTTTATTCAATATGAATGTGTGTCATAGAAGAGATTTGGCATTCATTAATACAAAAGAACTATTTATATTCATTTCCTATTACTGATATAACAAATTTCCCAAAACTTAATGGTTAAGAAATTTCCTTCTAGGCCCTTCCCTTCCGGCAGAGAACATGAAAAGTGGTGCAGGCATTAGTATCACAAGGAGGGCTTGTTAAGATTGCTAGGCTGACACCCAAGGATGTTGACTTCACAGGTCTGGGGTGGGAGCCCCTATTTTGTATTTCTAGCCAGTTCCCCGTTGATGCTGTAGATCTGGGACTACAGTTTGAGAACTAGGGATATAGAAAATGTAGTTCAGGCTTAGTTTTTTCATGTATGACAGTTCCATGTATCTCTGTGAAGATAAAGTCAGTTTGGAGAATATCTTAAGTTTGGAGGTTGAGAGAGGGATAACCATGCTTCCTGTTAGCTACAGCATCCTCTTTCAGCAAGAGCTAGAGCTAAGACGTCCCTTTTTTCAAATGGTATTTACCTTACTGAGCAGTTATTTATGCTAAGATCATCTTCTCTTCTCAGGAACAGACCTGGTGCTATGTGGCCTATCTTCTAACCACATGAGAGGGGTCACTACAGAAACATAGGGAGCTCCAAACAGCTTACAACAGCTGCGGACAGGCTAACAGTTCAGAAGAGGCACAGAAGCTCTAACCAGAGCACAGACCACTCAGAACAGCTTTTAAACCCTTTTTGGCAGGTGGAGGATGGATGGCTGTTGCTTTTGAAAGCTATTTAAATTATGCGTACATGAACCTGCTCTGTTTACATTAACTTGCAAAAGCCCATCACTATAAAAGATTAGTTTTTGGGTAAAATGAAGAATCCAAATTTTGTTCTAAAAGGATTACTTTCTTAAATACAAAGTGTCTGGTCTGTTCTGAACATATTATTCTTAGGGAGCTATTACCTTAGAGATTTTGTGTGTGTATACAATAAACATTTGTACAAAAGAACAACTTCATGGCCTTTATTAAAAGTTGCAGAGTACTGGCAGGAAAATCATGATGCCCACCTACCTTGGTCACTTCAGGTGTGAGTAAACCACTCACTTTTGGGGTAGTCTTAAGGAAAACATCAGCTTATTTGCATCAGCTTATCACCAGTCCTGTCCCAATCTGGCATGTGTTCTGGGCTTGAGGAGAGGGAGCTGGTGGCCACCACATCATTAGTAGGACTAGTGGGAAGGTTAAGTTAGTAATATGCCATAGGCTTGTGTTCCTCTCCAGCAGGTATTTCTATGTGGTGTCCTGACTTCACGGCAATCTAAGAATTAACAGTATACTAAAAGAACTGAATCGAGTCTCTCAGTATGTGCTGACATCAAATACTGTGATAACACCCTAATGATTTTTCTTAACATTATGAGATGTTCACAACATACAGGAAGGTTGGAAGAATTTTATAGGGAATATATGTTTACCAAGACTCAACTGTCAACACTCTACTAAGCTTGTTATATCAGTTATCCAATAGTCTATCCACCTATCAATCCATCTTCATTTTTGATGTATTTTCATGAATGAATTGCAGTTATCTACACCCATCCTTCTAAAACTCCTCGGCAATACATAACTAACTAAAGTTCAGTATTTTTCTTTTGTTGTAAAATTTCCATACAGTGAAGTGCACAAATATTAATGGTACTTTTGCTAAATAAGTTTAGACAAATGCATACACCTATATAACCCACACCCATATTCAAAATATTCTTATTTACCATCACCCTAGAAAGTTCCCTCATGTCCCTTCCCAGAGACAACCACTTTTTTTCCCTACCAGATTTCCCTTTCTAGAACTTCATATAAATGGACTCAGACATTATGTATTCCCCATGATAATTTTTAAAAGACAAATTCCTAAGAAATTAAAAGTGTCTCTGAAACAGGGAGACTAGTGATACAGACAACATCTGGGATCAGATTCTAATGCCTTCACTGAGCAGGTATGAGAACCTCTACTCTGTGGATACAGAGATCAGATGGATAATCTCTGTCCTCAAGGAGTCCACACTGTTTTGAGGGGATACATCCTGGTCAGAGTCCTGGAGTTGAGACAGTCATCATGTGCCACAGAAGGAGACCTAATACAGTCTGGGAACCAGTAGGCAATCAAGGGAAATTTAATGTTGTTGACTCATTGGAAAAGACTCTGATGCTGGGAGGGATTGGGGGCAGGAGGAGAAGGGGACGACAGAGGATGAGATGGCTGGATGGCATCACCAACTCGATGGACATGGGTTTGGGTAGACTCCAGGAGTTGGTGATGGAAAGGGAGGCCTGGCGTGCTGCGATTCACGGGGTCGTAAAGAGTCGTACACGACTGAGTGACTGAACTTACCTAGGAACTTGTCTCAAGGCAAGAGCTTGTCTCTCTATTATCCGCAATTCTAGAATCTTATAACTCAAAATGATTTGTCCTTAAAAGGGCAGTGTTACAGTACTGAGATGTCAGGCGTTCTGCCAAAGAAACTATAAAAGTTACAAACTGATTGAGGTTACTGTTTTCTCTAGTTTGAATTGATATAAACTCAGATGCTGTATTCAGCATTGCTTCCAAATGTAAAAACACCGTGCTTTTCTGTTCCTGGACCACAAGTGGCAGAAGTTTTGAAGGGCTCCAAACAGCAACAGCAAAGCTTTAAATCTTCCTGGACTTTGCCTTAGCTTTCTCAAGGTTTATCACACCCATTATATCTCCAAGTTTAGGTCCTCACTTCCTAATTCATTTTCACTCATTACCTTCAAATTTTACACACAAATTACAAATGAAAGGTACTTGGACCCCTTATATACCAACTTTCCCCTATGGCTGTTTTCTAGTGGGGAAATATGAGGGGGGGAGCCTAAGAAAATGTGATGGTACTGGAATTTGATTAATCACTTTTTCCAGCAAAGTATGACAGGGATAAGCAAAGTCTGGAGCTTCTTTTATCCAAAGGGAAAGGAGAAAGCTATACACCAGGAGCCACCTATTGCTACAGATATGATGACCCTTGAAAGAAATTAGTTTCTTTTTCCTTTCATTTGAAACAAAAAGTTAGCTAGCATCTCAGTGTAACTAAATGCATTCCTCTTTTTTGGTGTACCGCGTCAGGAGCGAGTCACTGCTGACTAATGGCTGAAGAGAACTGAACTGAATGTTGATGGTAAAAGGAAGAGCGAGGTGGTCTGCTTTAAACAAGTCATGGCACTTCCGTGGTAACAGAGCAGCCGTCACTGACTGACTGACTTTAAGGAGTACTTTCTTCTTGCCCTTCCAGCCAGCTTGACTCAGCTGAGCTCCACAATTCACAAACAGCTGCAAGAACAGAAACATGAAGTGCCTGTACACTGGAGTCCTGACTCAAGCAGACTTGTTTCATTGGCTGGATAGAGTAAAGGACAGTAGAATGTATAACTGAATCACTTTCCTATACACCTGAAACACAATACTGTAAATTGTCTATACTTATAAAAAAAATTAAAAGGATAACTAAGCATTAAAGGTAAAGGAGGAGAGGAAAAAAGTCGCATCATTTAGCACACGTATGTTATAGCCTGAAGGTTCGTGTCCCCCAACCTTGTATGTGGCAGTCTTGACCCCCAATGTGATGGTATTTGGAGGGCAGCCTGCAGAGAGGATTACATTTAGATGAGGTCCAGAGGTTCTCTCTCTGCCGTATGATGACACAGAAGTCTGTACACTAAGAGGCCTCTCATGGGGAAGCAAACCTCCCAGCACCTTGATTCTCAACTTTTCAGTGTCTGGAACTGATACATGTCTGTTGATTAAGCTGTTTGTTTAGTTGCCCAGTCGTGTCCACCTCTTTTGAGACCACATGAACTTGTAGCCCGCCAGGCTCCTCTGTCCATGGGATTCTCCAGGCAAGAATACTGGAGTGGATTGCTATTTCATTCTCCAGGGGATCTTCCCAACCCAGGGATCAAATGCACAACNTTTAGTTGCCCAGTCGTGTCCACCTCTTTTGAGACCACATGAACTTGTAGCCCGCCAGGCTCCTCTGTCCATGGGATTCTCCAGGCAAGAATACTGGAGTGGATTGCTATTTCATTCTCCAGGGGATCTTCCCAACCCAGGGATCAAATGCACAACTGCACTGGCAAGAGGATTCTTTACCACTGAGCCACCAGGGAAACCTCTTAAGCCATTTAGTCTATGTTATTTCATTATGGCAGCCCGAATAGTGTTAAAATGTTTCCGACAACTTCTATGACCCATCAAGGAATGAAAGTCAGACAGGGTATTCCAGAATCCTGTGATGCCGAATATTCATATGTCCCTTCACTCTCTTGACTCTTAAAAGAAGTATTTATCAGACATCTACCAGGTGTAAAGCACTGTGCCAGGCACTTGAAACTGTGGAAACTAGATCAGAGTCTCTGCCTTCTGGAGCTGACATTTGAAAAGCTAAGTAAGTCGCTCAGTTATGTCCAACTTTTTGTGACCCCATGAACGGTAGCCTACCAGGCTCCTCTGTCCACGGGATTTTCCAGGCAAGAGTACTGTGGGAGTGGGTTGCCATTTCCTTCTCCAGGGGATCTTCCCGACCCAGGGATCGAACCCAGGTTCTCCAGCATTGCAGGCAGATGTTTTCCAGTCTGAGCCACCAGGCTAAGGCATCAAATAATGACTATAAATAAAACAGGTAAGTGCTATGAAAACAGCACAGCAATATGGTACCAGAAGAGTATGTAAGAGGGGAATCTGAATTGGTCCTTAAGTGTAAGCTGGCAACCCTGAGGAAGTGACATCTGAGCTGAGATCTGGAGGCAATCAGCAGGACTCCGCATGGGCAAGGCTGGGAGACCAGAGAGTACAAAAGTCCCCATTGGCTGGGCAGGGCAGTTTTAGCTGCAGATGAGAACAAAGGAAAACGGGCCTGGATCACCCGATCTTAAAAAAAATACAGAAATATGAAGAAGGGACTGAAGGCAAAGGAGAACCTTGATAGATCCTATTTTATCCATTTCTACTTCAGAATCAGATACAGTCATCTGCAGAAAAAGCTCCCTACTGGAAACTAGATTCTGAAGGAAGTAAGCTGGGATCAGCCTTTAGAGACTGGGAGGTGCTGCAGCTGCAGACCTCTCCAGACCCCCCACCCCACGTCACACTGTGAGAAATGCTCTCCACTCCCCTCACTCTGCAGGCAGTTTACAATGACATTTCATCAGAGGACGTGCTGAACAACCCTTTTATCAATTCTAGAGTTCAGGATATTTACTTTTATGATAAATGTCTTTAAAAATTCTAAAATTGGAATGTTTTAGAATAATTATTAATGTATGGCAACTGCTTCCTTATCCGGTGGTCCCTCATCAGGCAAGCTCAACTATCCCTAGGGTCAGGGAGTGCCTTACAATTTCATGTGTAAACCAACAGTGTAGCTCGTATGATTTCACAGTCTCCTAACAGAAACAAGCAAAATGAAAAGCAGATATAAAAAGCTCAGAAAGCACCAACATCCAGACCATTTAGCTTAGGAATAAGCATGACCTGAAGATACATGATTATAATACAAAGTATTAATAAGCTGAATTTACCAAGACAGTTTATACTCAGTAAGGGAAAAGTTTATTTGCAAAAATCCTTTTTTAAAAAAATGCTTTGCAGTCAACCTATTTGGAAAAGAAACTTATTCGTAACTTTTCTTGACCAAACAAAATGGATCAATGAAGAACTGTTTTAGCTACAAAGTTATGAGGTGGAGTCACTAAGAGTCAAGGTAGCATGCTAAGTGTTCTACCAAGAAAAAGACTAAGAGACTAACCTACTACAGAAAGGAAAGTGCTAGTAACCGTAACCCAACCACGAGAGAAGACCAAATAGAAAGGACTTAAAAAAAACAAAACAACAAAACTTTATTCCAAACAGAAATACCAAAAGAAGCACATTAACTCTGAAACATTTAACAGACTTCATTTAAACTAATATAGTCACAAAACTCAAAATATCAAATAAAACCAGCTTTGTGTGCTTAACCACTTTTAATAATGAAACTTTAAAAAAGGCAACATAGAGACTCCCCCACAATTTGGGAGCCATTTAGGCAAGCATATATTCAGTATTAGGCAAAAAGGCAGCATTAAAAACTAAAAATCCTCAAATTTAAGGAGAATGCCTATTCAAGTCTTTGATACTCATTTGTAAGCACATGAGAAACAGCTTATTTTCAAAGAGTCAAGTCTGAGTGCTTACCCTTTCTTTAAACGTGATCGCCACTGCGCCTTCATTCTGATTGCACACCCCTCACGTATCAGTACTTCATCCATACAATGTATAGTTGGTCAGTGTGACTGGCTTACCGTGAAGGCCTCCAGGACCACCGTCGTCGTCGTCTTAAGGTCTGTACTGCCTTATAACTGAGTCTCTCCACGTTACCAAGCTAGGGAATTTCAGGTCTCCAAAGCTGATTATATACACACAGTTCTGTTTCACTGCACAGTTCACAATATATAGCAGGTGATTATATGTAACATTGACTATTAAGACAAAAGCACCGACTATCTCCAAACACAAAAGAAACGAAGACACACTTGCCACCATACAGGGGTTGTGTTTACTCTGTAGTGCAGTCCTGAGGGCTCATACCACTCTAAGGGTGTTAAGTATAGAGTCTATAACATATTTTTGGTAGCATCAGAATGAAGTATAGGAGGCAAGACCCGAACTGCCCTGTGCTCTGAGCCGCGTGCACCACATATGTAACAGAAAGGCCACTTTTAAAGCTTTTCAGATAAAGTCATTCAATCATTATTTGCCGTTTCAAAATTATTACCATTCTAATTCACACTGAAGGTAAAAAGAAGTTAGAATCTCTTACTTACTAATAACACATTTTGACTTCTTTTAAATTTCAGACAAAGCTGTTGGCTACCACAAGTTCTGTTGAGTTTTCTGTCAAATTTAAGAAACTATAGAACACCACAAAACCATCCCTGGTAATGTATTTGCAGTTTGGTCTTCAAAAGCTGTAAAAAGTGACAAAGAAATCAATAAAGTGAGTTAAGTCCATTAAAAAATATTTATTATTTTTAAATGCCACATGTTTGAGACAGCAGAAACCAACAGAGCCTTCCAGTTCTCACTTTACTTCTATTTCACAAAAGTGCTTTAGAATTTAGATTTCTATCACCTACATGGAGTGTATAGGCAAAAGGAAGCCCTGTAGAACTGAACGCCAGTAGAGTCCACCTGCAGGGCCAGGGCGTGACCCCAGGCTGACTCACCCACCACATGCTGAGCACCCAGATATGCCCGCGAGCGCGGGACACACAAGAGAACGAGAGGTTCAGGCACCACGGTGCCTTTGCCGCCCATCCCTGAAGTTCAATCTGTTTTAAATCCTGACTCTGTTCCATAGACCAAAAGATGCTACTCTCATCTATTTGGCGTTAAATACTTATTTTCTCAAATCCTTATACCTGCACCTCGGTTTCTAGAATAAACTGCCATTTCCAGCACAATATTCCCAAAGAGCCTCTGTAAAGTTGGTGAGCTTCATTACCACCTGGCAAACACTTGACGACACCCCCGATCCTTCACAGCTGGAAGGATGACGGTCCTGACCAGCCATCCTGCACGGAGAAGTAAACATCTTCTTGGACTACCTGTCCAGAAACTGAGTAAACTATCATCTGAGGCCCTGACTTTATTTTGGTCAGCATGTGCACATACTCACATGCAATTATCTAGAATGATGAAAGACTGGTAATAAAAACTAGGTGCTCTGCCCACGTCAAATGCTAGAAAGCAATCTTAACTACATAATACTTACAGATGCGGATTTTTTAAAAGCTGATAAACCATTTTTCTAGGATATCTGGTATGTTTTATTAGTTATTCAATACCAACTGAAAGAACCACTTTGCTTTTTTATCTGGAAGAAAATATTTTAAAATCTGATTCCTTTGACAAGCAAAGTTTTGTCTGTTAGGTAAGGGATAACTAGGCTACCCAGCTATCACCAACTTCTACAATTTAAAATATTTCAAATATCTTCATTTAGGCCTTATCCTCTCAAACTGTCTTACTATTTAAATGATAAAATGGTAAAACTGAGTTCCCCAAATGTAAAGATCCTAACAGAAGTTTCTATTTTCAAGAGTAAAATTTAAAAAGACAGCTTAACACTGTGGGTGAAAGTTATCCTGAGTGTTTTCCCCTCCTTCTCTGGAACACTTAGAAACCAGAAAAAAAAAAATCTGAGGTCTGATTATTTAACAGACTTCCAAAATACAATGGAAGCCCTTTTGTTGTTTTTTAAAGGGTGTTTCAAGAGAATAGGATACTTGAAAATGACAAACTAATACTGAATCGAAAAATTTAAAAAAAAACTTCAAAGTTCTTCACTAAGTTGGGAAAAACAATTCAAAGAAGTTGAGCTTAACAGAGCTAGATCTGAAATACAATTACAAAAGGTTCCATGGGAATGCAGGGGAAACCTGTAAGTCCAAATGGCATAGAGTGAAGAGGCAATTACTTTTTGTAAAAGCAAAAATCATCTTTTGGTTAGTGAAAACAGGTACTAATGTAGGTCTTATGTAAAAGCGAAGTGGCATAAAGTAAACTCTGGAAAAGTGGGGGATACCTGCAATATGAAACTTAATGGGATGAAACAAAATCAACAAAATTTAAGTCTCCAGATCTTTTGGCAATGAAATAAGTGAAATATAAAAATATTTTGGAAAGGTTTAAAGTCACGTTCAGAACTACAGAGAAAACTTTCAACCCTAGAAAGCAAACCTTAGCATGCTTGAGTCTACCATGTCTAGACAAATAACTCAGATAATGACCATCACAAGAGGTGCTTAGTTTCAAAATGAATACAAGCAATTTATCATGAAAAGCCTACACATAATAAACTATTTTTCTTCTCTGTTCTGCTCCATTGTTCTACCATGTACATGCTTAAGTTCATAAAAACAACCCTTTGCATCTCCTCCTAAGAGCAGAGAAGCAAGAAACGGAGTAATGGAAGAAAGTCTGAGAATTCATGGGACCCTAAGAGCCTTTTCTCTGGCTGGTCATGGCCACTTGTTTCAGTACAGAAGACTTCTGGAAAAGAGAATCACACCTTGGCTGTTTGTTTCCTTATCAAAAGCTATCAGAGACAGCTAGTAATAAGGCAACTAGCCTAAAGGTCTCAGATAATGATTTTAAAAATCACACCTGCTCAAAAAAATACCTTTAAAATTTCCTATTGAAACCTTTTATTCTGAATTTGTTGGGGTTTAAGGAAAATAGCTTTGCCTAGAATTCACTGTGCCCTGGATTTATGACACCAATTTGTATTTGGCCCATCAGAAACAAGGCCAAATTGCATCCATCTTGGTCTATTCAGTTGACAAATGGCACTGAACCAATTTCTTTCATATAATCTTTAACAAGAACTCATAAGTCGCATTAATTATGCCCCAAGAGATGAGGGACCGATGGTAATTCAGATGGGCACCTCGGAAAAGATTTGTCAGCTTCCTGTCCCGTTCTAGCCAGATTTTTTGGAAAACCTTGGGGAAAGACTGAAATTCCCCACCAATTTGAGACTGCATGCGAGTTTTTACAACATTAACTGGAAAAAACAAGATTCCCAACATGGCACCCAACAGGCCTCCACAGATAAAATCATTGACCAAATGAGCACCGTGAGTCGTCGCTGTAGGCAGGTGCTCCTTTATGGGACCTCGAAGGCCAAAAAACAGGACATTGCTAAATCCGTTCCGGAAGAGAACGGGCACCAAGCCTCGATAGTATTCTCGAATTCCATGGCATTTCAGTGCCTTGAAAGCCTGGTAAGTGTTCGTAAATTTGTCATGATGCCTATGGTCCTGAAGCAATGTTTGGACTCTTTCCAGTGGAGTGAAAATTGCTTCTGTTGTCCCCGCAAGAACCGCGGCCATGCTGCGGGTTGCAAACTCTGGGGTACTGATATGCTTACGGAGAAGGCAAGATAAATCCTCATACAGACCAAACATAAGTGCCAGTGTGGTTGTCTTCTGCATTAATGGGGGCAGGATTCCGCGATACAAGTTTCGAAATCCGTCCCTTCTCAACTGAAGTATCGCATCCCGGGTTTTGATTCCATACAGCTGCTGCCGAAAGAGGACCTTCTGGATGGGAAATGTGATTGCTATGTTGTTGAATGCTGCACAGCAGCCACATAGGTAATGCTTCATTTCACTAACGCTTGCAATATGAGGTGCTATATCTTGCTTTGAAGATGTTAGGATTGGGGGCCTCTTTTCATGAGCTTCTGAATCCATCATGTTGCTTAAGATCTTTCTCCGTCACAAAGGACTTTTTTAACCTACAAACAACAAAATGATAATAGGTAAAGCTTTATATACAGTACTAAACATATGAAAAATTCCTCTAATCCTTCCTCCAATTTTTGGACTCTATTACATTTGGT
>SJYX01004020.1:96986-117905 GCA_006410675.1 Oreotragus oreotragus
CTATTACATTTGGTGGGGCGGGGCAGGGGTAGGGGGTGGCGGCTTGAGGCCCTTTCAGCAGTCCAGGGGGTCCTCCTCCCTTTTCCAGCTAAGTATCTGCATGAGGCTGGATTTTCTCCATATACTTCAACCAAACCAATTTACCACAACAGATCAAATGCAGAGGTAGATATGAGATGCCACTGATGTTTTAAGCCAGACATTAAAGAGACTTACAAAACTGTAAAACACATTTCTCATTAATTTTTTGGGAGGGAAAATAATTATTTTTCACGAAAATGTGTTGCTTATGTTAACATGTAATGGGTTTATTGCTGTTATTCTAAAATGAATTAATATAAAAAATAAATAAAATGAATTAATAAATATTTTAAAGTTTTGTTTTTATTTCTAAGACCATGAATATTAATCCATACAAATAAAGGCTCTTTGCAGGGGGAGGGGGCCCAAAAAATTTTTTTAAGTTTGTAAAGGGACCAAAAAATTTGAGAACCACTGGACCAGATCGTATGTGATGCCTAAACTACATAATGGTACATGCTATTATCCTGAAACAGATTCAAAGGGCTCTTGTAAGTAATAAAATAACAAGACACACATTCAATCATTCTGTTTGCTAACATTTAGTATCTACTGTAAACTAGGTCCTCTGCTAAGTGCTAGAGATTCAAAGACAAGGAACTTGCAATCTAACAGAGGACTGCCAAGGTAGACAATCACTTCAGTGTAATACCTTCTATGATAATATCTACTGTGGGAACACAGGTAAGGGACAGCAAGTATATACTTTGTGAAGTGGAGGCTGGGAGAACAGAGTCAAAGACAGCCTGCAGGTATATACTATACACTATTTTCACATATGTAATTCTCAAAAACAGCTCCATAAACATTACATTCCCAGTTTTACAAATGAAAAACCAATATCCCCTTCATCCAAGATACAGTTAGTAACTGGTGAGCTGGCATCTTGAAGTGAAGTCTGCCTCCAGAGTGCATGTTCCTATGGTCACAGCACAGATGGCAGTGACTTTAGTGGGCTGTCCTGGGACAGACTGGCTATACCAGACAATGCTGAAAAAGGTCTGAAGCCTAAATACACAGGCACAGCCCCCTGAATAGAATGAAGTCAAGGTCCCACCCCTGGAATACAGACGCTTCCTAAAAAAAGCCAGACTACTCCTTGCCAGTCATCTACAACGTAATTAAAAACAAGCAAAGGACTTCAACAGACATTTCTCCAAAGATATAGAAAATGACCAAGAGAGATACAAAAAGATGCTCAACATCACTTATTGTCAGAGAAACGCAGATGAAGGCCTCATGCTCATTAGGACAGCTGCTATTAAAAAAGAAAAGTGTTTAGTGGGGATGTAAAATGGTGCAACCACTATGGAAAACAGTATGGCAGTTCTTCAAAAAATTAAAAACAGAACTACCATATGATACCATCACCAATCCCACTTCTGGGAACACATCCAAAAGAGTTCATTGCACGGTTTCCATGAGACTTCTGCACATTCAAGTTCACAGAACTATTCACAGAGCCAAGAGATGAAAGCAACCCCAGTGTCTGGATGTATAAACAAAACGTGGTATATACACACAACAGAATATTATGTAGCCTTAAAAGGAAGGAAATCCTGTTACACACTACAACATGAATCAACTGTGAGGATAAGGGGAAATAAACCAGTTATAAAAAGACAAATAACCACGCAATTCCACTTACATGAGTACCTAAAGCAGTCAAATGCATAGAGATGAGAAGTGGAATGAATGGTGGTTACCAGAGGCTGGGGGAGGTGGGAACAGAGTTACATTGTTCACGAATGTGTACACTTTCAGCTCTGAAAGATGAAAAACTTCTGGAGATCTGTTTTATAACAATGTAAATATACTTAATGTTACTGAATTTATACTTAAAATTGGTTAAGATGGTAAATCTTAGGATACATTTTTTTCTTTAACCACATACCTAGAAAAGAATACATATAAGGGGTTCAATTATAAGTAACTACAAGAATAAAATAGGCCACATAAACCATCTAGGTCTTTGACATATAACCAAAATAAAACAACCCCATTCCCAAACAAACTTACTATTCTTTCCTCCCCATACCACACACATGCTGCTGTAAACTGCTAACCATTCAGGACAGAAGATGTTAAAGAGAAATGTCATCACGTGAAGGTGGAGCAGTGTGCAGAGTGAGGTGCAGAATCAGAAAGCATATGTTCAGCTCCCACGTGCAAGAGCCACAGACGTGGGACAGAAAATACAGAACACACCTACACGACTCTAACTTTCCTTCCAGAAATATAGCCTAGGGAAATGGTTATTAACAGAAGAGGTACACAAAGACTCAACTACAGGGCAATTACAGCAGTGCTCTTAACAGGAACAGAGTCAAGAGTAAAACGTGGAACAGAAAGGCACGCAATGCGTGGAGGAAGACGTAGCCAACTGACAGGATGCCATACAGGTACTAAAAATAAAGGAGTGTTTACATTTAAGGCTCAGTATATTAATTTGAATTTTTAATGGTGTTAACGAAGTGTTGGATAGCAGTGAGTCCTTCTTTGGATCAATAAAGTATCACAGAAAAAATAAAAAATAAGGGAGAATACTTTTATTGACATGGCACAATCACGTTTTAATTAATGTATTTAGATAAGAAATAGAAAAGCCAAAATTAGTTTTATATTTTCTGATTTCATAGTAATGCTATATTTTCCTTTTCTATAATTTTCAAGTTGATTTAGTTGGAGACAGTGATAGATCTAAAGGTCTAATCGGGAAGACAAAAGGCCAACAGTGACAGAGGGACATGACAAAGTCCCCAAGTGACCAAAGGCAAACTCCTGTGACTCCATGAGGCTGCTTCCACACATGTGACCAGCCACGGGCGCCCACCCTTGCTCTGGGCAGACATCAGCTGCAGAGTTCAGCAGCCAGATCCCAGTAGTATGCCGGGGACACAGCGAGTTCTGAACTGTGTTCTTCTGTTTGCTTCATTCAGACTCGCATGACAACATCATCAAGATGTTATTTTCATTTACTTCTGTTAGGAATTTCTTCTTTGCCTGCTTTTACACTGGTCTCCTCCGTCTATTAAGAGATTTTATTTTAATTCAACCAATTTATTCAACTCCTGTAATGTTCAGAAGGTGAAGGTGAAGTCGCTCAGTTGTGTCCGACTCTTTGCGACCCCGTGGACTGTAACCTAGTAGGCTTCTCTGTCCATGGGATTCTCCAGGCAAGAATACTGGAGTGGATTGCCATTTCCTTCTCCAGGGGATCTTCCCGACCCAGGGATCGAACCCGGGTCTCCCACATTGGAGGCAGATGCTTTAACCTCTGAGCCACCAGGGAAGCCCCAGAGGTTAGGGATTAAAAACGACCTTGGCCTCAGGGGAGATACAACATGCAAATGACTGGATCACAGTGTGATAAATGCCACCACAGGAACATGTACAAGGTATAAGGCCCTAAAGAAGAAGGGGCCATTAATTAGCCATCTGGAGGGAAAGACAGGGTGGGCTATGGCTTCTGGGCAGGGCTCTGGAGGGTGAATAGGACTCTGGTTGTACATAAGGGTGAAGCACATTTTGGCCAAAGGCAGGCTAAGACGGAGGCCCTGTATCAAAGGAGCAGCTGCATCACATTCCTTGGGAGTGTGTCTGGCTGGAGCTTACTGTGCAGTGAGATGGATGAGCGGCAGTCAGTAACACAAAAGCTAGCTAGGCCCTGCATTACCAGAGACCCTCATGATGATCCCAAGACCCTCTGATGCTATTATGTTGGGTTTTTTTTTAACCTTTCTCATGTGAAGCAAACTATTTTCCTTAGGCATGTCATACCAAGATCTGTGTGCCCTTCTCCCAGAAGACAGACTATATTAAGAAGAAAATGTGACATCTATATACTCTAGCCCAATGGCTGTTTGCAATTGGAGCTGGCTTGCTCTCACATTTCTATTAGAAAAGATAAACATGCCCTCAGTTGAGAAAAATTATGCCTGGAAACCACTGCAGGCCCAATGGACTGTAGCCTGCCAGGCTCCTCTGTCCCTGGAATTCTCCAGGCAAGAATACTGGCGTGGGCTGCCATTTCCTTCTCCAAGGAAAGCCTGCCTTAAAGAAGGTCATAAAAGGGGTCAGGAGCTTTCCTCCTTGCTGTCACCTGGTCACACCTATAAAACGAGACAGCGCCAGGGCCCTAACTTCTCACTGTTCGCCCCCATCACCAGAGCAGCCACACTACCCCTGGACACCAAAACACTGTGTTCACCTGAACAAACGTCACCTCTGGCAGAGGCTAGAGGAATGGGACTTATCTCTAAATGTTGCTTAATACTATCACGATGGGGAATAAAGGGACAGTAAAAATTGTGGTTGCGGAGGGGGTTGGGAGAGGGATGGAGCAGTTTAGGATTAGCAGATGCAAGCTATTATATAGAGAATGTATAAACAAGGTCCTACCATATAGCATAGGAAATTATGTTCAATATCCTGTGATAAGCCACAATGGTAAAAAATACGAAAGAGAATGTATATATACATAGAGACAGCTAATGGAATTACTTTGCTGTAGAGTAGAAAATAACACTGTAAATCAACCATGCTTCAATAAAATAAACTAAAAAATACACATTTAAAAAAGTATTTCATAGAAGAAAAATAAAAGTGTAATTAATGAAATACACATATGTCCTCTCCTCCAGGCTCACTGCCCTAGCCCAGGTCCTCTTCATCTCCTGCCTGACCACTGACAAACCCGCTTTACTAGTCAGCCTGACTCTAATCACACACTCCATCCCATCCCCACCAACCTCTCCATCATTTAAAAATCTGCTAACAGCAGCAGATACCCCAGTGTTTTGAATGGTCATATAGTAGTTTATCAAATGGATATATGTAATTTATTCTATCTCCTATTTATGGTCACTGTTTCTGATTTTTTCCTTTTAAACAATGTTGCAATGGGCAACTTTGTAACTACACCTGGTGAACTCTCACAAGTTTATCTGTAGGGTAAAATCTTTAGAATGAACTGCTGGCTCAAACTGCAGTACATTTTAATTTGAGAGCTATGCCAAATTGCCTCCAGAAACCTTACCATGATTTATATTTCCATTAAGTGTATGCGAGTTCCCAGTTTCCCTACCATTTCCAATACCACGTATTAAACAGTAATTTCCGCCCATCTGATGGGTGAGAAAAAACTTGTCACTGAAATTTTTTGATCAAAATTGAGCATTTTTCATATTTATTGACCATTTGAATTTCTTTTACTGTAAAATTTCACATTATCCATTTTTCTGAAGGCATTTTTTGTTGTTGTTAATTTGTATGATTTCTTCCTATCTGAAGAAAATCAATCCTAGTTACATTAACCAAGTTGTGGCAAATACTTTCTCCACTTTGTATCATTTTTGTGATACTGAACTTCCTAATATGGATATGACATCTACTGATTCTGGCTTCTAGGTTTTGTGTGCTCCATAGAAGGCCTTCACTATTCTTGAAGTATAAACATGGATCATAAGTAACCCACACTTCCTTCTACAACTTCTGTGGTTTTCATTTACCACTTTAAGTTTCCAGGTAAAGTTGAGTGTATTTTTGTCATATTCCTCCCCAAAATCTTGGTATTTCATAGAAGTGACTTTATAAATTTAAATAACTGTCACTTTCTCTTAAACTGAACCTTTTAAAAAAAAAAAAAAAAAAACTGTACAAGGGTGTGTTTTCTTCCTATTTACTTTTTAGAAACCTTCAGCTCAGTTCAGTCGCTCAGTCGTGTCGGACTCTCTGCGACCCCATGAATCGCAGCACGCCAGGCCTCCCTGTCCATCACCATCTCTCGGAGTTCACTCAGACTTAGAAACCTTAGCAGCATTTAAAATTCTGTTCACAGATCTTGAAATTTCTCATGACCAGGTATTTTACCTTTTTAGCCCCTATTATGAAAGAGTTATTTTCTTCCAACTAATTTTCTGCTCTTTGTCTGCGTATGAAATAGTTACCAGTTTCTGTGTATTAAGGTTAAAGGCGGCCAACAGCCTCTATTTCTGTTTTTTTTTGGTGGATCTGCTCTTTGCCACTACATAAAATATCAAATAACTTTGCCTTCTCCTTTATAGTATGCATCTTTCTTACTGGATTGGCATGTACTTGCTGAACAAAATTGAACTATGGTAATAGTAAACGTCCTTACGCTCTGACATTTGTGGGAACTCCAGTATGTGAAGCATGACGCTGGCTTTTGGTTTGAGGAACATGAAGTTCTTATCATCTGACTATGTATAACCCAAGTCCTAGCAGTTTCAAATTTATGTGGGGAAACAAGTCATCATGACACAAAAATATTCACTTATCAACTAGACCATATAAAATTTGTTCCCATTCAAGAAATCTGTTTACCATGTCTCTCTGCCCATCTTTAGGACTGGGCTGCAAACATGAACTGGAGAATGTCTTCCCAGAGCTATTACGCAATGTCATCTGACAAATTACACTGTAACCCCCCAACACTTCACTCTGCATTCATTCTAAAAATTAGTACATCTACAATGATAATTTAAGCCCCTGCCCCCTGCCATTTACTAGGAAATTTGTTTCCCATTAAAAATGGATTCCATTTTTCTAGCACTCAGTTCAGTCGCTGAGTCATGTTACTCCTTGCGAGCCCATGGACTATACAGCACGCCAGCCAGGCTTTCCTGTCCATCCCCAACTCCCAGAGCCTACCCAAACTCATGTCCATCATGTCAGTGATGCCATCCAACCATCTCATCCTCTGCTGTCCCCTTCTCCTCCTGCCTTCAGTCTTTCCCAGCCTCAGGGTCTTTTCTGATCAGTCGGTTCTTCACATCAGGTGGCCAAAAGATTGGAGTTACAGCTTCAGCATCAGTCCTTCCAATGAATATTCAGGACTGATTTCCTTTAGGATGGACTGGTTGGATCTCCCTGCAGTCCAAAGGACTCTCAAGAATCTTCTCCAACACCACAGTTCAAAAGCATCAATTCTTTGATGCTCAGCTTTCTTACAGTCCAACTCTCACATCCATACCTGACCACTGGAAAAACCATATCCTTGACTAGAAGAACCTCTGTTGATAATGTCTCTGCTTTTTAATATGCTGTCTAGGTTGGCTATAGCTTTTCTTTCAAAGAGCAAGCATCTTTTAATTTCATGGCTGCAGTTACCATCTGCAGTGATTTTGGAGCTCCAAAAAATAAAGTCTGACACTGTTTCCACTGTTTCCCCATCTATTTGCCATGAAGTGATGGGACCGGATGCCATGATCTTCGTTTTCTAAATGTTTTAAGCCAACTTTTTTACTCTCCTCTTTCATCAAGAGGCTCTTTAGTTCTTTTTTGCTTTCTGCCATAAAGATGGTGTCATCTGCATATCTGAGGTTACTGATATTTCTCCCAGCAATCTTGATTCCAGCCTGTGTTTCAACTGGCCCGGCATTTCGTATGGTGTACTATGCATATGTTAAATAAGGAGGGTGACAATATACAGCCTTCACATACTCCCTTCCCGACTTGGAACCAGTCTGTTGTTCCATATCCAGTTCTGTTGCTTCTTGACCTATATACAGATTTCTCAAGAGGCAGGTCAGGTGGTCTGGTATTCACATTTCTGGAAGAATTTTCCACTTTGTAGTGATCCACACAGTCAAAGGCTTTGACGCAGTCAATAAAGCAAAAGATGTTTTTCTGGAACTCTCTTCTGTTTTGATGATCCAGCAGATGTTGGTGATTTGATCTCTGGTTCCTCTGCCTTTTCTAAATCCAGCTTGAACATCTGGAAGTTCACGGTTCACGTACTGTTGAAGCCTGGCTTGGAGAATTTTGAGCATTATTTTGCTAGCGTGTGAGATGAGAGGACTTGTGCGGTAGTGGGAACATTCTTTGGCATTGCCTTTCTTTGGGACTGGAATGAAAATTGACCTTTCCCAGTCCTGTGGCCACTGCTGCATTTTCCAGATTTGCTGGCATATTGAGTGCAGCACTTTCACAGCATCATCTTTTAGGATTTGAAATAACTCAACTGGAATTCCATCAGCTCCACTAGCTTTGTTTGTAGTGATGCTTCCTAAGGCCCACTTGACTTCACATTCCAGGATGTTTGGCTCTACCATCATAGTTATCTGGATCATGAAGATCTTTTTTTTGTATAGTCATTCTGTGTATTCTGGCCACCTCTTCTTAATAGCTTCTGCTTCTGTTAGGTCCATACCATTTCTGTCCTTTATTGTATTCATCTTTGCATGAAATGTTCCCTTGGTATCTCTAATTTTCTTGAAGAGATCTCTAGTCTTTACCATTCTATTGTTTTATTTCTTTGCATTGATCTCTGAGGAATGCTTTCTTATCTTTCCTTGCTATTCTTTGGAACTCTGCATTCAAATAGGTGTATCTTTCCTTTTCTCCTTTGCCTTTCGCTTCTCTCCTTTTCTCAGCTATTTGTAAGGCGTCCTCAGACAACCATCTTGCCTTTTTGCATTTCTTTTTCTTGGGGACCATCTTGATCACTGCCTCCTGTACAATGTCATGAACCTCTGTTCACAGTTCTTCAGGCACTCTATCAGGTCTAATCAATCTCTGGAAGGTATCTGTCACTTCCACTGTATAATCGTAAGGGATTTGATTCAGGTCACACCTGAATAGTCTAGTAGTTTCCCCACTTTCTTCAAGTCTGAATTTGGTAATAAGGAGTTCATGATCTGAGCCACAGTCAGCCCCTGGTCTTGTTTTTGCTGACTGTATAGAGCTTCTCCATCTTTGGCTGCAAAGAATATAATCAATTTGATTTCGATATTGACTATCTAGTGATGTCAATGTTTAGAGTCTTCTCTTGTGTTGTTGGAAGAGGGTATTTACTATGACCAGTGTGTTCTCTTGGCAAAACTCTGTTTGCCTTTGACTTGCTTAGTTTTACACTCAAAGGGCAAATTTGCCTGTTATTCAAGGTAGCTCTTGCCTTTCTACTTTTGCATTCCAGTCCCCTATAAAGAAAAGGATATCTTTTTTGGGTGTTAGTTCTAGAAGTTCTTGTAGATCTTCATAGAACCTTTCAACTTCAGCCTCTTCAGCATTACTGGTCGGGGCATAGACTTGGATTACTGTGATATTGAATGGTTTACCCTAGAAATGGAAGAAATCATTCTGTCGTTTTTGAGATTGCATCCAAGTACTGCATTTTGGACTCTTGTTAACCATGATGGCTACTCCATTTCTCCTAAGAGTTTCTTGGCCACAATAGTAGATATAATGGTCATCTGAGTTAAATTCACCCACTCCAGTGCATTTTAATTTGCTGATTCCTGAAATGTCAATGTTCACTCTTGCCATCTCCTGTTTGACCACTTCCAATTTGCCTTGATTCATGGACCTAACATTCCAGGTTCCTATGCAGTATTTCTCTTTACAGCATCAAACTTTACTTCTATTACCCATCACATCCACAACTGGCTGCTGTTTTTGCTTTGGCCACTAATAATCACCTAATAAGGGCCTCTTAGTTTTTTCAAACATGAGAACGGAATACACATTTATTCCTGTTTTATGATCACCTCCGCCCTTTTCCACCACCACCATGCTAGGAATCTATCTTGAACTCTGGTCAGTTGCTTTCAGGAAGCTACTGAGAGGACCCTACGGACCCTGGAGACAGAGCCGGTGTAACATTTAACAGGTACAGATAACTGCCTGGGCTCAAAGCCTGGCTGAACTAGGTATATACTGTGTGACTTTCAGCAGGTTACTTCATGTCCCTATGGCTTAGTTTCCTCGTTTATAAAATAAGAATGCTGTCCACCTCACAGGCCAGCCAATTAATTTAATAAATACACGGGAAGCACCCAGGGAAGTAATCTACAGCACAACAGATGGCTCGACAAGGATCAAGTGCTACTGTTCTATTCTGATGTCTCTGTTTGGCATATACATCAGGGCACTGCTTGACAATTTAGCACCCTTGCAATCCTGCTTGGCCATAGTGAAACATTCCTTTAATGTACCACTACAGTTTGCCAGTATTTTAAAATTTCACATCATTATTCATAACATACTGAGTTTCCGATTTCAGTACTACCTTCATGTAAAGTTCAGATGTCAGCGTTCCATTCCCTTTGTAAAGGAATTCTGTTATTTTTCCTTCTTTAAGCTGGTGAACAATTAAAATCTTATCATAATTATCTTTTTCTTGAAAGTTGAAAGAATTCACCTGAAACACCATCTGGGCCCGGTGTTTTGGGGGAGGGCAGCTTTACAAAGACCTTCTCAATTTCTTCCATTGTTACTGGTCTGTTAGGTTCTTGCCAGAGTCAACTGTGATAACTGGATTTCCCTAGACAGAACAAAAAAAGTCTGATTTATTTAGTTTTATAAAGCACTTGTTATTTAAAAGAACACTCTTAATCTTGTGTGTCTACATTCCTTTTTTTCTAGAGCAGGGTAGCCAGTTTACCTAATTCACATTTCTCTCATCACAGCAAAGAACCAGTTCTTAAATTTACCAATTTTACTATGTTTCCATTTTCAAAAATGTTGTTTTTCTTCTTTATCATCTTATTTCTCCTGCTCTGGGTTTATCTTCTTCTAGTTTCTTAAAGGGAATTTTCTTATTATGTATTCTTTGTTTCATAGTGTTCAAGGCTATATATTTTGCTTTAAGCAAAACCTCTACTGTTACTTTTTAAGCCATTCCATGGAGTGTTTTGGTCTAATTGGTGGTTACCTTACCATCTGTATCATCTCCCGTTCTTCACCACAGTGGCTTTGATTTGGGATGCCACGCACCCTTTCCAGAGTCCAGGCCTGTTTAGGGTTCGTGCATCACAGCATATCTTTAATTTATGCTCAGGAGAAGAGAATCTTTCTTGTGTAGGAAAGATCCTACGTGGATGAACCTTGATATCTGACAACTACCCTCCAGTCTGAACAGGTTCAATGACCAAAACACCTTGAGGCTAACCTTCATCAGTGGGAGAACAAAGCAGCAGCAAGCAACCAAGTTCACCAAGTCCACTGCTAAGTTTTTTGACCACAGTGGGACACTGGTCATGGATGTACACAAGCCTGAAGTATCCAGGCTCCAAAACAGTCTCGCCACAGAAAGAAAATAAAACACAGACTTTTCAAAGTGGCCATCTTTCTGCCGGATCATGCTGAAATACAGAGTGAGGGGGAAAGAAACTGAGATCTTAAAATGAAGCCAGAAATGTTAAAATGTCCCTGTTTTGTTCCGAACTTTTACTCCATCCAGGAAAAATAGGATTTTCCAGCACAGATATAAGAAACTGCAGATCTGGTATCTAGCTGGGGCCTGCTTGACCTGCTGATTGCACTATTTCGACTTTTTTTCTGGAAAAGCACTTTTGATAAAAGCTGTATAGACTTCCTCCTTCACACCAAAAGTAATTTATATAGTACTGGCATTGTGCTGCGGAGTATCTGAAGACTTAATTTTTAAACTTGTTAACCTGTTTCTGACTGTGCTAACTCCCCTTTCAACAGATGTCTCCCTTAATTCAGGATATGATCTATATGTATGACAGCAGTCCTTCACACACAACTTTTGCAGGTATGCATAAATCTGACTTTGGGAGAACTGGAAAAAAAAACAAGTTTTTAAATTTGTTTAAAACAGATCTTCTATTATATTTTGTGCTCTTAATGAATTAAAGGCGTCAACAGCATTTTTAGTTAAAAGAAAATTTGTCCTATAGACACTTGAGAAGTTTGCCAGGGCATAGAGTTTGATAATTATTAATCGATCAATCTTCTATATCCTTTCTTCTTATCATTTCAGCTGCCAGACATGAGTTCAAACTTTTACTAGTACTACACTTGTCAATCTAAGATTAACCAATATTTTGAAAACAACTTAGCACAGAAATACTTTATATCCATATAATGCTTTGCTCTTCTTCAGTTTCAGGAATAACCAATGTTAAAATCAACAAAAACATCCAGATTCATGTATGTTATTATGCCATTAACACAGTGACAATTTGTAAATGTAAAAAAATTTCATTTTTACATACAAAACACATAACAATCTAAATTATACAGTCACAACCTACAAGCTATTTAACAATATACATCCTTGATAACACAAACCAAGATACTTGTACACCTGAACAACAAAATTTTGTTCATGTTCACTCTTAATTACTGGAATGGCACTTGCATTACGTTACAAAATTTTGCAAATTAAAGTACTTCAACTAGTTTTGTCATGACTCTTTGGGTTTGTTATTAAACAAACAGAAAACTGTGGCCAACAGAAGCCAGTCATTTCTTAAGGACTACTGTACTGAATTATTTTAAGAAATCTGAAGAACATTTGTACATTTAGGGCCTCAGATTTTTAAAAAATAAGCCTGCACTTAGGAAAAAGGAACATAATGAAATCTTTCCAGACTTCACAGATTTACAGCTTTCTCCCTCATTTCATCCTGAACACCAGGATAGTGTGAACAGGTTCTCAATTCAGCAACAGAAGGAAGGCTAGTGTGCAGGATATTCTTCTGTAGCAAAATTTAAAATTTTGCATGTTTATCTGGAGTGTGAACATGACTAAATTTCTTTGCTAAACTGATCTGTATAAATTCTTTAACATGGATAATAATTCTTTGCAATTTATTGCAAAACTTATTTGCCATAATTTTACATTTGTTTCCTACCTAAAACACTCAACCTATGTCAACATTAGGAAACAAAGTTAATTAAGCTGACTTTCATTAAACTCCAAGTGTCAATCAAACTTCTGTGGCAGAAGAAAACAGTGTAAAGTCTAAATGCTCACTGTAATTTACAGCCCACGGGATAAGAGCGAGATGTGAGCCAGCACAAAGGTCTTTGTGCAAAAACTGGGGAGAAAACAACTGTAATTCTCAAAGGATGTTGACTCCCACAAGTCAGCAGGTCTGAGTCGGCATTCAGAGTAAGATTAATCTGGGTTCTAGTCCTAGTTAGGACACTATCTTGCTACTATAAATACGAAGCAATGTCTATAATTTAAAAACTCCACTTCTCTGGGCTAACTTTAATCTACCAAAGGAGAGACCAGATAAATCCACTCCCTCTTAAAGGTAACAGCTTGTGGTCTTTCCCTGGGATGCACTCGAGGTGACTCCAGATCCAACGCGCCTAACCTATGCTCCAGAACCACTAGCGGGCCCAACCAGTCCTGACACCTTTTGATTTTATGGAATTCTTCAAAACAAGGGCACTACAGAGTTACTTTAAGGGCTTCTGTTTCACTGCTTGCAGGGGATTAAGACCAGATGTGTACAGCTGTAAGGGGCAAAAAAGAAAAGCGTAAATACAGTTGAGGCATCGACACGCTCCACCTAGATAAGCTACTACATAAGCTTAGTAATTGGTACAGAGATTTTCAATCCACAACAATGCCCACCCCCACTTCCCTACCATCAGGGAAAAAAAACCAGCCTAGTACAACGGAGTTTCTCGCAACGCGAAGCAACATGGTGTCGCAGAACAAGCATTGTTTGGCCGGGCTGCTGAACTTACCGCTCCCCTGGCGTCCATTTCCCCGGTCTGTGGTTAAGGGGGAGGGGAGGGGAGTGGACCGGATCTTCCAGGCCTCTCCAGTCCCTGACATTCAACGGAACCGGAGGTCCTGGAATCCCAGGCCCCGAGATAGCAGGGGCCCTTCAGCGGTCCCAGCGCCGCTCTCCCGGGACTGAGGCAAAGCCCGTCCCCTCCCCGCCCCGCTCTCAGGGCTCGCCGGGAGGCACCTCCCTGCCCGGGGCGCGCCCAAATGAACGCACAGCCTCCTCTGCCGAAAAGGCTCTTCCCAGCAGCCAGACGGCGCCCTCGGCCCGGAAAAGCCCGGTAGCGGGCGGCAGAGCAGCGAGCGTAGAGCTGGCCCCGGCGAGTGCGGACCCCACCCGGGATGGCGCGCGCGGGAACAGCGGGGCGCACCGAGGCGAGGCAGTGCGCGCGCGCGGACGGGGTGGGCGCCGAGCAACCGAGCCGGCCTCCTCAGAGCCTCCTTCGTGCTTCCACGCACTCACTGCACGCGGAGGCCGGGGGAACGCCGTGACTTCCTTTCGCCTGCCTCCCCACTCACCCATCGCCGCGGGCGCCCGGCTTCCACGCCCGGTAGCGGCCCGCCGGCAGGTCGGGGAGCCTGCGAGCCGGCGCAGGCGCAGACCTTGACCGACCCGGAGCTCTGGGCGGAGCGTGGCGCGGGCGACGCCGCCGAGCCCGGTCACGTGAGGGAGACGCGGCCGCACCGCCTCTCGGTAATCCCGCGGAGGGTCAGGTGATGCCGCCTAACTCCTGGCAGCGGTTCGCCGCCGCAGGGCAGGTGTAGGATCACCCGTGACACCTGTCTTCAGGCTTCGGGATTCCGCTTGCTGGAATAGCGTACCCTTGGCGTATGGTGGCCTTGCCGTGCCACAAACAGCCAACGCTTTCTCTGGTGCACAGCCCGTGGGAGGATCACTGGGAATCGACGGTTGTGGACGGCAAGCTTGCACATGGGCCTGGGCCTTCCAAGGCCCACCTCGCTACCCTTTGTATCACTGGATAGATTTCATCAAACGCTTGGAGTTCCCTTTTGCCAGCTACTGATACTGCAGTTCACAAAACACCTTTAGAATACATAAATGTGTGTGCTCTAAAATAAAGATTATTTAAAAGCCCTGTTTCCTTCAATTTCAGACAACTTGCACGTCTTGGACTCCACTGCACTTGGAGTTAGGAGGCCTAGGTCAAGTCATAGCGATCCTGAGCCCCAGTCTCTGAAAAGTAACACCTGCCTTGCATGCATCCCTTGGCCTTTGTAAGAATCACTGGGAATAATGATCTGACTCTTTTATCAACTGGAAGGCACACAGATGTGAGGGAAGGAAGGAACTGGAAAGGTCAGCCTGGGAGCGAGGTCCTCTGGAGGATCATCAAATATGTGATGGCTTACCAGGTGGCTCGTTGCTAAACAATCTGCCTGCCAGTGTAGGAGGTGCAAGAGACATTGGTTCCATCCCTGGGTGAGGAAGATCCCCTGGTGTATCCCTGGGTCAGGAAGATCCCCTGGAGTAGGAAATGAAAACCCACTCCAGTATTCTTGCCTGGGAAATTCCATGGACAGAGGAGCCTGGGGGGCTACAGTCCATGGGGTCCCAAAAAAGAGTCAGACACAACTTACAACTAAACAATGGCAACGTGCTCTTTACTTGGGGTTTGTCCAATAAGCAGCTCCGCTGGAGGGAAGCGGTGGGTGGCTCTCCCTGTGCACTTCCCCTGAGAGCACTCTGTAGATACTGACTGCTTGAGCTGGTCTGATTAATTCCTTGTGATGTGGGAGGCCGTGCTACCTAATTTCAGCCAATGCTCTGCTGAGGTACCTACTGTGTGCCACTGTGTTCTCTTGGGGGAGCTTAGAGTGCAGTGAAGGCTGTAAAAGCAAAAACTCTGAAAATTCAGAAGCATGAGGGGCCTTACCTCTTAAGAGAGAACCAGGGAAGGCTTCATAGAAGAGGAAGTCATCTGGGCCTTGGAGGATGAATGAGTGGAATTCGGACTAGTGAGGAAAGTCATAGCAGAAGGAGGTAAAATTGTAAAGGTCAGGTGGTGGGGTCTGATACTGCAAACCTTGACATTCAGATGCAGGCACCTGACATCTAACCAGTGTGCAGAGATAGATTTCGGGCTCCACGGATAATGACAAGGCCATTCCGTACCTTGGAATCATTAAAATCAGGCAACAGTTGGGGAAAGGCATTTATGCCAGAATTATGTTTGCCCTGTCTTGTGTGAATTCCTATTCAGATGTATTATTTGAAAAATAAATAAATTAGGCAGGCACCCAGCGTGTTCATAGCATAAATAATTCATTTCTGATTAGAATGGAGAGGTTATTCTCCTGTGGTAAAGCCTGAAGAGGAGGCAAAAATGGAAAATAAACACACAGCTGGGTCACAACAGACTCAGAAGAGGGGGGAATCCCCTCAAAAGAGGGCAATGTAGACGGGAACACTCAGGTCTGGAGCTAAGCCAGTCTCTTTCTTTTATGCAGCCAGTCACAGCGCTGGCCTCTCCCTGACCAGCTCTTAGTCCCTTGTCAGAAACCTCCAAGATCCTTAATTGGCTATTCTTGGACATATGAATGTTGAAGGTCAAAACCCTCTATTATCTGCTTCAGGATTCATCATAAAGTTATCCTTTCATCTCTCTGTCCTCATCCACTCATTGTTGTGTTCTTTCTTCAGTCTCTTAAAGTGTTCTCTATACCTCCAGCTTCCACAGCATCTGTCAGGTAACAAACATTAAGCATTTAATGGTTTTCTTTTATTTATTTGGATGGTATTCTATGTTATTTTGTCTGATGGAGAAAGTGAAAGTCGCTCAGTCATGTCCAACTCTTTGCAACCCCATGGACTTATAGTCCATGGAAATTTCCAGGCTAGAATACTGGAGTGGGTAGCCTTTGCCTTCTCCAGGAGATCTTCCCAAACCAGGGATCAAACTCAGGTCTCCCGCATAGCAGGTGGATTCTTTACCAGCTGAGCCACAAGGGAAGCCCAAGAATACTGCCCATCTGATGGAGAAGTCTTCTCTTTTTCATATTTCTTTCACTTAAAATTTTTTTAAATTGGAGGATAATTGCTTTACGGTGTTGTATTGGTTCATGCCATATAATAATGCAAATCAGCTATAAATATGTATATAAACATATATATTTATAGCCTCCCTCTTGAGCCTTCTTCCCCCATCCTCTTCCACCCCTCTAGGTCGTCACAGGGTGTCAGGCTAGGCCCCCTGTGTCTAACCCAGTTTTGATTATCTCACTCCTCAGCTTTCCTGGTGACTCAGATGGTAAAGTGTCTGCCCGCAATGCGGGAGACCCAGGTTCGATTCCTAGGTCGGGAAGATCCCCTGATGAAGGAAATGGCAATCCACTCCAGCATTCTTGCCTGGAAAATCCCATGGACGGAGGAGCCTGATAGGCTACAGCCCATGGGGTCACAAAGAGTTGGACACGACTGAGTGACTTCACTTTCAGCTTAAAAACTTCTAAGGGCCCCATCTTGTTTCCGCGACAAATCCAAACTCCTTAACTTGGCTCATGGGTTCTTGGTGTCCTGCCCCTATACTATCTGTCCACCTTCCCATGGGGTCACAAAGAGTTGGACACGACTGAGTGACTTTACTTTCAGCTTAAAAACTTCTAAGGGCCCCATCTTGTTTCCGCGACAAATCCAAACTCCTTAACTTGGCTCATGGGTTCTTGGTGTCCTGCCCCTATACTATCTGTCCACCTCATCTCTAGCTTCATTCTGTGCTTCTGTGTTGCGCAGTCTCTCAGTGTGTTGCAAACCCTTGTTTCTTAAACCTTTCTCCCTCTTTCATCATTGACCCTCAGTAGTCAAACATGTTAACCATTTAAGGCCCTCTGCCTTCTCCCTGGAAAAGCATGTCTTATTAACCTGGGCAGACACGATTGCCCTTGCCCTGCCCATCGCACACAGTTTGGGGCGCTTCTAGTATCTGTTTATGTTACAATCATTTGTGAAGGTGTCTCCCTTTTTCTACCAGGGCACAGCTGTCTGACGTTTCTGACCCTCCAACTCAGTGATTGGCATAAAGGGTGTTTCCCCAAATGAAATGCTGGTGGAGAGGGTCTGGGTTCTTCGAAAAAGGGCCATGGGAACATTGCCGGTGAATCTTTGCTTAAGCACCCTCCACTCCCCCTGCAACCTCCCATTAAAATGCTTTCTAGAAACTTGTCTAGTGCACTTATGGGCCCTTATGTCCACAAAAGTGGCTTTACGCAAGCTGCTGTCAGTGGAGCCTTGGCTACCTTGAGAGGCTCTGCCCAGATAAGGTCACCGGCTCTGTCCCTAGCAAGGGGTCAGTGACTGTTCTTTCCCTTTCTGGCCACTGCTTTACACATCCCCAGGCTCCAGCCACAGGCCAGCCACTTCTGGGTCCCTTCCCTGAACTTTCACCTCCCTGCATTCTTTGACTTGTCTTAGAACCATGTACATTTTGTCCTTTGCTCCTCAAAGGCTCTGCCTGCTTCATGACAAAGTTGTATTCACCCATCACTGCTCAGCTTATGCAGAGGCTTCTTGCTGCTCTTTCTGACCTCACTACCTGACATAGAGCTCCCTCACAGGGCTATCCTTTGTGACTTGTATGCATTTTACAGATCAAAAAGTTAGATCCTAGCAGATGCACTATGAAATCAGAATTTCCAGAGGAGAGGCTTGTTGGCCTCTCTAGCTCAAACGCAAGCCTCAGGTGGTTCTTTTTAGACACGTTAGAGAAACAACAGCTCTAAACTGATATTCTGACCCATAATAGTAATCTAAAGTTTGAAAATGTTAGTAACCTAAAGTTTGAATTCCCCAATGGCAGGGCTCAGGAATGCAGCCCAGAGAGGAAATTGGGGTTTAGTCTTAACAAGAAATAAGCAGGGCTTGAAATAGACATATACCAAGCACTGTGAATGCCCACAGAAGAATGAAAATGCCCTAGCTGCAATCAGGGAAGGCTACCTGGAAGAGATGACCCACAAAACATAACTAGGACTTAAAACAAGATGGGCTCCAGAAAAAGCATGGGACAGGAAGGAGTGTGTGAGGAAGGAGACAGCAGGCTTCTCATTCTTCTTGACCTCATCCCTGTCCCCCAGCTTTGCTTTTCTCCCAGTCACATCTCCAAGCAGAGCCTATGGTCCCTGGTAGCCCTCAGAGCTCAGAACATTGTTGACCTTGGGGTGGGATCCTGGGACACCTTACTTTGTATCTAAGTGACACATACTTGTGAAATACAAACACATTTCTATCTGGCAAGGGCTGAGTCAATAAAACAACATCAAACATTTGCACAACAGTCTTTGAGTTTTCCAAGCAGTGACGCAATAGCTATCCCCTCTGGTTTTCGTTTTCATGTAGTTTGTGTGTGCAGGCAAGTCCTGTGACCTGTTTAAGTTTAGTAGGTATCAAGAGGTGAGGCTGGGCGGCACCACCTCCCACCATCTTTGGAAACAGAAGCACTGTTGAGTAGCTGGTGCCTGGCACTTGCGGAAGAATCTATGGATGGTGAGCTGCAGAGCAGCAAGGAGACTGGCCCTTCACCCAGGACGCTCTAACCATAAGGCACCTGAGCAGCTTGTTACCAACACAGGCTCCTGGTGCCCGTCAAGACCTACTGGCTCAAACTCTCCCAAAAGAAGGGCTTAGGAATTTGTAATTTACAAGAGGCCTGAGTGAACTATATGACGAGACAAAGGTGGGACCCACTGAAGCAGATGTGGCAGGTTGCAAGATCAGCAGATCCAGGTTTGAGTCCTAGACCTACACACCTACAGACCGGTGTGCGCACAACGTGTAGGGCACACACCGTAAACCCCCGTATATGGGAACTTTCATCACTGTTATGTCATTTAACAAATACTTATTAAGCACCTGCTATGTGTCAGGAGCTCTCCTAGACCTCTGCTAGTGTGGAGTCCACATTCTAGTGGGTGGAGACAGATAAATAATGAACATGATATGTGTTTAATAAACAGTCAAGACACTGCATGGATTTGATGCTTAAACAGTAAAGACAGTAAATGTGATGTGATAACTATTTAAATGGTAAACACCACAGCTGCTTATTATTTAAATAATATAGTATGGTAGCATTAATTTAAACACACAAAGATGGGACAGCAGAAGATGCAGAGGTAAGGGAATGAAGAGAGCCATTCTGGACTTCAATCCGGACAGGAAAATGATCTTGAGCACTGATCCTTTGTGATGTTCAGTAGTGCTGGGCACTTTTAATTTGTAAAGTGGACTCCTCTGTCACCTCCTGCAGGAAGCCTTCCTAGAACCCCAGATCCTCTTTCCTTTGAAAGTCTGTGGCTGTAACGAACGCTGCCTTTGCTGAAAGCACACCTTGTTCTCATCCTAGCTGGTGCCGTCTGTAGGTAGACGAAAGCTGAGACACGTGAACGGCATTTATCCAACACTGCGTGTAATCTTTGCAGTAACCCCGTGAGGTCACTTCTCACGCCACTTTACAGTGGAGAAAGTGGAAGCTTTTTATACCTTGCTCAAGTCGCACGGCTGGAAAGCACAAGAGCCTGGGCTTCAGTTTCTGTCTGTGTAACAGGCCAATCGACTTGGAGCTGCCTTCCCTTCCTGCTGAGACTGGCTGCGATGCTGAAGATAACCATATGAGGGCGCCAAAACCACACTGGTGACATTCTGCCACCCAGCCAGATCATGGTCCCTTCAAAATTGTCCCCCAAAGCCAGAGATGATACTAGTAAATGCAGGCTGGGACACTCCCACTCAGGAGGGAGCAAGAGAGAGGAACCAGCTCACAAACTGTCCTAGAAAAAACCCCACCCCTACCCCAGCCTTCGCAGAGCTGCTACACCAGCCAAGGTAACGCTCTGAGCTGGCCACCCTCAAACACCCGTGGCATGGAGATGGACTCGCGGTGTGGCTCTGAGCGGCCTCCTCTCCCTCTCTGAACCTCAGTCTCTGGCCCTTGATGCTGGTCCCTGTGCAGAGATGCAGGGGGGCAGATGTCAGGTCGCCCACCATTTCCTGTTGACTAGTTAAGGAACATGTTACCTGGGCTCACCTTGCTCCTGCTCACCAGCTCTTTCCAGGTCCTGTTTTATCCTCAACGTTTGTTAAACTGAACCAAAACAGAAATTTTAAAACTCCCCCAAACATGAAACAGGCATTTAGAAGTGGCCACCAGAGACATTTTCTCCTCTCTTCAGGAAATATACCTGGTTTCAGAGCACTGGGGTTTGCCAGTGTTGGGCTCGGAAACACGCCAGGGCTTTGCCCTCCCTTGAACATGGGCCTCCCACAGCAAGCCCTGTGTGTGTGGGGGGGGGTAGGGGGGTGGGAG
>SJYX01004020.1:121391-292190 GCA_006410675.1 Oreotragus oreotragus
GAGGAAAGCTTGAATCACTCTAGGTACGGTAGCCTCAAAGGATGTTTTGGAAACAGCAAAGGAAAGGTCAGGATTGAAGTGCTGGAGACTAGGCCCAGGTCACAGGCAATGAGGCAACCATGAGGTGGATGGACCTTGGGATTCATGGATGGGAGGGGCTGGGGCTGCCTGGACTGAGACAAGGACTCAGGAGACTGACCTGATTGGCTGAACTGGGCAGGAAGCAGATGCTAAGGGAACAGCTTTGGCCATAGCCTGCCAAAATCCACCAGACACCTAAAGGGACATGGCTGGCTTCTAGTCCTGCTTTGCACTGGCTTAACGGGCAGCCAGGGCAAGTCCTCTCCTCTCGTGAGGCCTCCATCTCTTATCTGAACACTGAGCCGGGAGCATCTCGAAGGCCTGGCAGTACTGGTGATGTTCAAGCTGAATTTGGCCCCTCCTCCTGGGGACAATGGTGACCAGACTGCCATTCCTCTTAGCCCACTGGCAGGCAGGATGACATGGGCTTGGTGAAGGTGCCGAAACTCGTGATGGATCTGGACCGCTCGCACCTCCTTCAGTAGGTGAAAGCCATGCCTTTCATGCTATTCCATGAGCTTGTTTCTTCCATTGCATTTAGCTGTGGTATGGGGGTGGGTGGGTCGGAGGAAAAGGAAAGGTAAGAGTAACAGCAACCTCACTGTCTGCCGTCTTGAAGGGNACTCGTGATGGATCTGGACCGCTCGCACCTCCTTCAGTAGGTGAAAGCCATGCCTTTCATGCTATTCCATGAGCTTGTTTCTTCCATTGCATTTAGCTGTGGTATGGGGGTGGGTGGGTCGGAGGAAAAGGAAAGGTAAGAGTAACAGCAACCTCACTGTCTGCCGTCTTGAAGGTCCGGCTCCTGCGAAGGGCAGGGGCAAGATGGCGGTGGAGTGTGGGGGTGTGTGCAGATGCTCCTCTGTGTGGAGGTAGTGCAGAGGGCCAAGAGGACGCCACGGCCCCAGGGAGGTCAGGATTTGCCTTCCTCCAGGAGCAGGGTGACAGCGAGAGACAAAGAACTGGCTCAAGAGCCTCCTCTGCTTGTGGCTGTGAACTTGGATGAACCACTCTCCTCTGAGCCTCCCTTTCCCCACATGTGAAGTGCTCATGGGGTGAACTGACCCCAGTTAACGTGAGAGCACTTTATAGACTGCTGGGTGCTGTGCACCCGTGGGGTTAACACAGACTTGCCATCACGGGGTGGCTGTATGCACAGGGAGCGTGGCTGCTGGGTCAACATTTGAGGCTATCACTGCTGGAGCCTGAATGCCCCTTCCTGTAGGTTGATTCTCAAGGGTGCAAAGAAAACCCCTCTGCCCTGACCTGGGGGCTCTGCCTCCGTCCCACGTGCCCAGAGGAGTTGCACCTTGCTCTGGAAATGAAACTCACAGGTAAGCACTTAAGCCCCCTCAGAGACCCACTGCAGTATATTAAAAAAAAAAAAAAGGGGGGATAAGAATATATATTAAATGACTATTTTATTTACACACCCTATTCATAAATAATTGAATCCTTTTTTGACTGCACAACGATCCCTTGGAGATCTCCTAATGATTACACTGAGTGACTAGAAGTGGATTAGTGGGCTTACATCTGTGTGTGGTCGTGTTCTCCCACCAATGTGCTCACACGCACGCATACACACACACACAACCAGAAGGGAGGTGGGACTCCGGGGCCTTCAGGGCTCTCAAAACACCAGCACTTGGCTCCCAGCACCAGGGGGCCCCCGGTGGGAAAAACTGCGGCCGGGTACACAGGTGTGAATTCCTGACGCCAGAGAACAAAGAGCCGCGACCCGGGAGCTGCCGCCCCCGCCCCTCGGAGCTGCTCTCCTTTGTTCATCCTGGAAGGCATCTCTTTGGATTTGCAAATATTTTAATTCACAGAAACTCGAGGAGGGGGGTGGGGGGTGGGGGCTGGGGTGGCGCGCTGGCTGTCCTTCAGTCTTTTTCCAGGCCCTCTCCAGCCCCCGCGAGTGGCGACAGCATTCTAAGACATGCAGTGGTGTGCTAGTACCATACGCACGACACAAACTGGACACGGCTGGCAACAGCGGCCGGGGGCCACCGGCTCCACGTCTGCGCCCCGGCTCGGCGGGGCGGGGCTCACAGGGTCCGCACAGCCACGGGGTACAGGAGGGACAAGTGCTCGGCGCCTTTGATGGGCAGCTTCCTGGTGGTGTAGTAGTGGATGACCTCGGGGACACTGTCGAACGGGGGGCTGTTCTGACCCAGGACGTATTTCTCTTTGGTTTTGGCCAGTTTCATGTGCATGAAGCCCTGGTTGCTCCTGTGAACAAAGCGCAGAGGTTGTTAGGATCCGCAGAATGAGGAAGGCCGAGGCCGCACGATGCTTGGGAGGAGGGAGGGGGTGGGAGGGCCGCGGGTCCCTCAAGAGAGCAGTTCCGAGAGCCTCTCGCTTCTGCACTGAACCAGTTTGTCATGAATTCACACTCATTACCCGAGAGAGCTCTCCCTCTGGCCAACCTCCTGTTGAGGTGTGGAAGACTCCTTGCTGCCTGGGACAGACAAGAAACAGCCCTGAGCTGCCCCTCTCCCAGCCAGGAATGGAGCCCAGGCCCAGCTGAAACGTGGCCTCACCCGAGGGCCCCTCAATCCTAGCATCAGACACGGCTGCAGGAGAGTCGTCAAAACTCAGGAGATTTTGAGGGACTTCCTCAGGAAAACAAGCGAACCCCCAAACTCGGCTCCTATCCCTATTACTGATGCAGAGAATTAAAAAAGCCTTGCCTGGCAGGCCCCGTGCTTAAATCCCCAATGCCCTGACAAGTGGGCAGGGCAGGGGTTATCACTCCCAGTTTAGTGTGGCAGGATGACAGGTGAATTGTTTCCAAAAAACTGATGCTCTCCCTTCAATAGTACGGAACTGTCAGCAGGAAGGGGCTGCCCAGCCTGAGACTACATTTCCCAGCCTCCCTTGCACCCACTGCTTTCATGTGACTAGTTGTAGCCAATGGAATGTGGGGAAGTGTGCTCCCCAGCTTTGTCCCAACGCTGGCAGTCTCCTGTTGGTGCTTCCTCTCTCTGCTCAGTAAACACTGCCTGCCTCATCTAAGGCCCAGCCTGAATGTCTCCTCTGCCAGGAAGTCTTCCAAGTTTCCACTGGCAGAGCTCCTTCATTCCTCCAACTGCACCGAGGATATAATGCCCCCATCAGCACTTGCCTTCCTGAACTGTAATTACTTATCCATCTTCTCGATTCCCCTGGGAGCTCCAGAGCAGGGTGCAGGCTCTGTGCCCACCATGCTTAGCATCTGTTGAAACGGGCAGTGGGTGGGTTCCTCGGAGATCAAAGCAGAGCGCTGAGCCCCTGACATGCATGTTGGGTGGGGGTGCCACTTCCGCCTGGCCCAAGTGGACCTCTCCCACCTCCCACTGAGGACTCTGACCACATCGGGTCACTAACCCCCAGTCAACCCACCTTTGCTTAGGCTGCCCTTTCCCTGCTCACTCAGCTCCAAGCCTGGCCTAGCCACCACACCTGTGGATGCCTGGTTTCCAAAACACAGTCCAAATTTACTGAGTCACTTAGTGAGAAAGCTGGGGCTCTGACATCCTGCACCTTCTCCAGAGCCCATCCTTTGTGAGCAGCCCTAGGGGCCGGCTTCCAGGAGACCAAGCCCATTCCAGGCAAGGCCAAGAGCGCTGTGTGGACACAGGTGTGCAGCCTGCAGCCCTTCTGAGCTTTGGTTCTCCTTTCAGCTGTTACCACATCTCTTCCATCTAGGACTGGGTTCTCCTCCCTTACCGGTGCCTGCTCTATTAAGGCATCAATTTGGACTCCAGGACCATTTTCAGATGGGCAGAGCAAATGCTTAATGAAGTGCAGGCACTGAGTAATACATCTGCTCATAATAATGTATTTAGAGATGTCACCCTCAGCTTAAAGGAAATCGTTTGGAGAGCAATTATGTTTCAAGAGAGAATAATTCCTGTAAAGAACTGAAATTTAAATCAAGATTTTTTAAGGCTGACAATGTTCTAATTACAGAGCCTGTGGCAAGCTCTGCTCCTCAGTGAAGGGTCATTTCACTGGAGAATTGCCTCATCTGAGAAGCAGGAGGCGCACTTGCTTAAGCCGGTGTGCACTTTAAAATACGAGCAACTCCCTCTGAGCCCAAGACTCAGGTACCTGCTACCCACCTCCGTGGAGAGACGGCAAATCTGTGCTGGCCTAGAAGAGTCTGTAACTGCTTGAATGCAGGGCTGAAATTGTATGGCTAATAAAACTGGGGACAGTTAAGAAGCCTTGTAGTCTTGGAGGCCACGTGCTCTGTTTTACTTGGAGAAGGGGTGGGTGGGGATGGGGGCAACAGGGCTGGAGCAGAGGTGAGTGACCTGGGTGGGTGGGTGTGGCCTCGGACACGTCATGCCCTCTGCCTGGGTGATATTTTGGGCTTTGCAGCTGGTGCTGCAAAGCACAGGATGTGTTAGATCTCAACAACTAGCTGTGAGCTGGCCTGAACACCAGACCTTTCATGGCATTGTGGGTATGAGGTCACTAGGGGAACCGATTTAGTATCTAAGGAGGTTAAAGAAAATAACTCATATGGGTTAACAGGATATTTTCACACCAGTTGTTCTGAAAACATTCAGTGAGGAAAGTGGGCAGGGATGCTGGCAACAGGACAGAGCCAGAGAAGGAGGCTGGAGCTCCTCTGTTCCCAGATCGAAGACTCTCAAGGTCACCACATACTAGGAACTCCACACTGATGTCTCCATCTCAACAGACGCGGGCAGGCTCTGGCACCTCCCCGCAGCCCTTCCTGACTCTCCAGGCCCGCTGGTTTTTCCTCTGATGCTGGTATTTCAGTACATACTAGTTTATAACCCTGGGCTGGGCTATGCTGAGGGGGCAGGCGGTCACAAAGTTCAGAGCTCAAGGCAGAGAACTCAGGCCTGTGACCCTGGAATCCAGGGCCTGACTGACCCCGGCAGAGGGAGAAGGGCCCATGAGCTGGCCCTCAGGCTGGAGTCCCTGCAGAACAGCCCTTCCCCCTGGGCTCATGCACTGCACCGTCTGGTTCTCTGGACCTCAGGCTCTCCTTGGGCCCTACTGGGCTCTGTCTCTACCCATACTGGACCCACGGGAAGGCTAACTGCATGGCCTCTGAGGGCGCTTCTAGATCTAAGGTCCTAGATTCCATGTCTATGAGCATAATCTGCTGCCCATGAGGTGAGGGCTTCCTGCAGGAAGGGATCAAGTCAGCCGCATGCCCCCTCCACTGCTGCTCTTGGCCTCCAGTCCCACTCTCACAGGGCGTTGGCCTGGATGGCTCTCAGGGCTGATGTTTCCTGGGCACTTCCTGTGAGCCAGGCCATGTGCCCAGCACTGAAGCTCCAGATGGGAGGTAGCTAACTGGGGGTCACACAGCCATCAGCTGCTGCTGCTTCCCTCCCTGGGGGCCTTTACCAGAACCCATGCTCCTGACCTCGGCACCGTGAGCTCCAGAAGAGGGCCCAAACTAGCCCCCAACACTCCCCGTGAGGCCAGCCAGGGGGCGGGTGAGAGGCATCAGACCCTGAGCAGGTGACTTCTTGACTGCCAGCCTCAGTTCCCATGGCACCCACCCTGCTGGTAACAGTGGATCAGAGCAGCACAGGGGCTGGCAGTAAATGGCCGTCCCGGGGACCAGGGATGGTGTGTCCTGACCGGTGGAGTCCCCAGCCACGGAGGGACCATCATAGAGTTGGTGCGCCTCGAGAGGTGAGCAGGGCTTTCTTTCTGAGACAATCTGTCAAACCCCGACTTAACGCAAACGATGGGCAGAGACTTGTCAACACACACCCAGGAGGTGTGCTGCAGTGATATATCCTGATCGGTCACAAGGTCCCCACGAGTGAGATGCCACCTAACGACAGCTGAAGATTTAAAAACAGCTGCCAGGGATGATTTTAATAACTGCCAACTCGGAGGAGGAAATCCAGCACAAGATTAAAATTCTCGGAGAATGGAGGGTACGTCGGATACCCAGCACGCACAGGGATGTGTGGGGCTTTAGGAGCAAGAAGTAACCTATGGCCCATGCTTCCAGGGCTGGCTCCAGGCCTGGCCACCTCTCCGTAATGGCTTCTGAGAAGGCAAGAGTCCCTGGGGAGCTCAGACAGGCTGCCACCTCCTGCCAAGCTCCTGCGTCAGTCCTGTCTCCTTTGATAGGACATCCTGCGAGAGCTAAGTCACAATTAGGGGTGTCTCCAGCAGGTGACCTGTCTAATGAGTCTTGTAAGGCTGGTGGAGGCTGGGGATGCTGGGGCTGTCAGGGTGTTCAGATCGCTCATTACCATCACAAAAAGCACCTCCTTGTAATCGGGATTATCAAACGTGCCTGGCGCGTCAGGCCTAATAACAGGCCCCACCTCATCTCATAATCATGGGCTTTAATAAAGCATCACTCAGCCCGCAGCTGCCGGCCCGAGCAGGGTACAAGGCCTCACCTCACGCTTTTAGACCTAATTGCTTGATGCATATTTCATGAAGAATCTTGGGTAATAGTTATGTTAAATCGCTTCTTTTCATGATGAAATGACTTTAAAAATACTTGATATAATATTTATGTGGGAGGAGGCGAGGAAATTGTCCTTTGGGATTAGTGTGTAGGACCTGGTTACAGGAATCCACGCTCAGAGGTGTGATCCCAGGTCTACCTCTTTTGAAAGGTAGTTGGGGAGCTGCTCTCTTCNCCCCCGCGAGTGGCGACAGCATTCTAAGACATGCAGTGGTGTGCTAGTACCATACGCACGACACAAACTGGACACGGCTGGCAACAGCGGCCGGGGGCCACCGGCTCCACGTCTGCGCCCCGGCTCGGAGGGGCGGGGCTCACAGGGTCCGCACAGCCACGGGGTACAGGAGGGACAAGTGCTCGGCGCCTTTGATGGGCAGCTTCCTGGTGGTGTAGTAGTGGATGACCTCGGGGACACTGTCGAACGGGGGGCTGTTCTGACCCAGGACGTATTTCTCTTTGGTTTTGGCCAGTTTCATGTGCATGAAGCCCTGGTTGCTCCTGTGAACAAAGCGCAGAGGTTGTTAGGATCCGCAGAATGAGGAAGGCCGAGGCCGCACGATGCTTGGGAGGAGGGAGGGGGTGGGAGGGCCGCGGGTCCCTCAAGAGAGCAGTTCCGAGAGCCTCTCGCTTCTGCACTGAACCAGTTTGTCATGAATTCACACTCATTACCCGAGAGAGCTCTCCCTCTGGCCAACCTCCTGTTGAGGTGTGGAAGACTCCTTGCTGCCTGGGACAGACAAGAAACAGCCCTGAGCTGCCCCTCTCCCAGCCAGGAATGGAGCCCAGGCCCAGCTGAAACGTGGCCTCACCCGAGGGCCCCTCAATCCTAGCATCAGACACGGCTGCAGGAGAGTCGTCAAAACTCAGGAGATTTTGAGGGACTTCCTCAGGAAAACAAGCGAACCCCCAAACTCGGCTCCTATCCCTATTACTGATGCAGAGAATTAAAAAAGCCTTGCCTGGCAGGCCCCGTGCTTAAATCCCCAATGCCCTGACAAGTGGGCAGGGCAGGGGTTATCACTCCCAGTTTAGTGTGGCAGGATGACAGGTGAATTGTTTCCAAAAAACTGATGCTCTCCCTTCAATAGTACGGAACTGTCAGCAGGAAGGGGCTGCCCAGCCTGAGACTACATTTCCCAGCCTCCCTTGCACCCACTGCTTTCATGTGACTAGTTGTAGCCAATGGAATGTGGGGAAGTGTGCTCCCCAGCTTTGTCCCAACGCTGGCAGTCTCCTGTTGGTGCTTCCTCTCTCTGCTCAGTAAACACTGCCTGCCTCATCTAAGGCCCAGCCTGAATGTCTCCTCTGCCAGGAAGTCTTCCAAGTTTCCACTGGCAGAGCTCCTTCATTCCTCCAACTGCACCGAGGATATAATGCCCCCATCAGCACTTGCCTTCCTGAACTGTAATTACTTATCCATCTTCTCGATTCCCCTGGGAGCTCCAGAGCAGGGTGCAGGCTCTGTGCCCACCATGCTTAGCATCTGTTGAAACGGGCAGTGGGTGGGTTCCTCGGAGATCAAAGCAGAGCGCTGAGCCCCTGACATGCATGTTGGGTGGGGGTGCCACTTCCGCCTGGCCCAAGTGGACCTCTCCCACCTCCCACTGAGGACTCTGACCACATCGGGTCACTAACCCCCAGTCAACCCACCTTTGCTTAGGCTGCCCTTTCCCTGCTCACTCAGCTCCAAGCCTGGCCTAGCCACCACACCTGTGGATGCCTGGTTTCCAAAACACAGTCCAAATTTACTGAGTCACTTAGTGAGAAAGCTGGGGCTCTGACATCCTGCACCTTCTCCAGAGCCCATCCTTTGTGAGCAGCCCTAGGGGCCGGCTTCCAGGAGACCAAGCCCATTCCAGGCAAGGCCAAGAGCGCTGTGTGGACACAGGTGTGCAGCCTGCAGCCCTTCTGAGCTTTGGGTCTCCTTTCAGCTGTTACCACATCTCTTCCATCTAGGACTGGGTTCTCCTCCCTTACCGGTGCCTGCTCTATTAAGGCATCAATTTGGACTCCAGGACCATTTTCAGATGGGCAGAGCAAATGCTTAATGAAGTGCAGGCACTGAGTAATACATCTGCTCATAATAATGTATTTAGAGATGTCACCCTCAGCTTAAAGGAAATCGTTTGGAGAGCAATTATGTTTCAAGAGAGAATAATTCCTGTAAAGAACTGAAATTTAAATCAAGATTTTTTAAGGCTGACAATGTTCTAATTACAGAGCCTGTGGCAAGCTCTGCTCCTCAGTGAAGGGTCATTTCACTGGAGAATTGCCTCATCTGAGAAGCAGGAGGCGCACTTGCTTAAGCCGGTGTGCACTTTAAAATACGAGCAACTCCCTCTGAGCCCAAGACTCAGGTACCTGCTACCCACCTCCGTGGAGAGACGGCAAATCTGTGCTGGCCTAGAAGAGTCTGTAACTGCTTGAATGCAGGGCTGAAATTGTATGGCTAATAAAACTGGGGACAGTTAAGAAGCCTTGTAGTCTTGGAGGCCACGTGCTCTGTTTTACTTGGAGAAGGGGTGGGTGGGTATGGGGGCAACAGGGCTGGAGCAGAGGTGAGTGACCTGGGTGGGTGGGTGTGGCCTCGGACACGTCATGCCCTCTGCCTGGGTGATATTTTGGGCTTTGCAGCTGGTGCTGCAAAGCACAGGATGTGTTAGATCTCAACAACTAGCTGTGAGCTGGCCTGAACACCAGACCTTTCATGGCATTGTGGGTATGAGGTCACTAGGGGAACCGATTTAGTATCTAAGGAGGTTAAAGAAAATAACTCATACGGGTTAACAGGATATTTTCACACCAGTTGTTCTGAAAACATTCAGTGAGGAAAGTGGGCAGGGATGCTGGCAACAGGACAGAGCCAGAGAAGGAGGCTGGAGCTCCTCTGTTCCCAGATCGAAGACTCTCAAGGTCACCACATACTAGGAACTCCACACTGATGTCTCCATCTCAACAGACGCGGGCAGGCTCTGGCACCTCCCCGCAGCCCTTCCTGACTCTCCAGGCCCGCTGGTTTTTCCTCTGATGCTGGTATTTCAGTACATACTAGTTTATAACCCTGGGCTGGGCTATGCTGAGGGGGCAGGCGGTCACAAAGTTCAGAGCTCAAGGCAGAGAACTCAGGCCTGTGACCCTGGAATCCAGGGCCTGACTGACCCCGGCAGAGGGAGAAGGGCCCATGAGCTGGCCCTCAGGCTGGAGTCCCTGCAGAACAGCCCTTCCCCCTGGGCTCATGCACTGCACCGTCTGGTTCTCTGGACCTCAGGCTCTCCTTGGGCCCTACTGGGCTCTGTCTCTACCCATACTGGACCCACGGGAAGGCTAACTGCATGGCCTCTGAGGGCGCTTCTAGATCTAAGGTCCTAGATTCCATGTCTATGAGCATAATCTGCTGCCCATGAGGTGAGGGCTTCCTGCAGGAAGGGATCAAGTCAGCCGCATGCCCCCTCCACTGCTGCTCTTGGCCTCCAGTCCCACTCTCACAGGGCGTTGGCCTGGATGGCTCTCAGGGCTGATGTTTCCTGGGCACTTCCTGTGAGCCAGGCCATGTGCCCAGCACTGAAGCTCCAGATGGGAGGTAGCTAACTGGGGGTCACACAGCCATCAGCTGCTGCTGCTTCCCTCCCTGGGGGCCTTTACCAGAACCCATGCTCCTGACCTCGGCACCGTGAGCTCCAGAAGAGGGCCCAAACTAGCCCCCAACACTCCCCGTGAGGCCAGCCAGGGGGCGGGTGAGAGGCATCAGACCCTGAGCAGGTGACTTCTTGACTGCCAGCCTCAGTTCCCATGGCACCCACCCTGCTGGTAACAGTGGATCAGAGCAGCACAGGGGCTGGCAGTAAATGGCCGTCCCGGGGACCAGGGATGGTGTGTCCTGACCGGTGGAGTCCCCAGCCACGGAGGGACCATCATAGAGTTGGTGCGCCTCGAGAGGTGAGCAGGGCTTTCTTTCTGAGACAATCTGTCAAACCCCGACTTAACGCAAACGATGGGCAGAGACTTGTCAACACACACCCAGGAGGTGTGCTGCAGTGATATATCCTGATCGGTCACAAGGTCCCCACGAGTGAGATGCCACCTAACGACAGCTGAAGATTTAAAAACAGCTGCCAGGGATGATTTTAATAACTGCCAACTCGGAGGAGGAAATCCAGCACAAGATTAAAATTCTCGGAGAATGGAGGGTACGTCGGATACCCAGCACGCACAGGGATGTGTGGGGCTTTAGGAGCAAGAAGTAACCTATGGCCCATGCTTCCAGGGCTGGCTCCAGGCCTGGCCACCTCTCCGTAATGGCTTCTGAGAAGGCAAGAGTCCCTGGGGAGCTCAGACAGGCTGCCACCTCCTGCCAAGCTCCTGCGTCAGTCCTGTCTCCTTTGATAGGACATCCTGCGAGAGCTAAGTCACAATTAGGGGTGTCTCCAGCGGGTGACCTGTCTAATGAGTCTTGTAAGGCTGGTGGAGGCTGGGGATGCTGGGGCTGTCAGGGTGTTCAGAGCGCTCATTACCATCACAAAAAGCACCTCCTTGTAATCGGGATTATCAAACGTGCCTGGCGCGTCAGGCCTAATAACAGGCCCCACCTCATCTCATAATCATGGGCTTTAATAAAGCATCACTCAGCCCGCAGCTGCCGGCCCGAGCAGGGTACAAGGCCTCACCTCACGCTTTTAGACCTAATTGCTTGATGCATATTTCATGAAGAATCTTGGGTAATAGTTATGTTAAATCGCTTCTTTTCATGATGAAATGACTTTAAAAATACTTGATATAATATTTATGTGGGAGGAGGCGAGGAAATTGTCCTTTGGGATTAGTGTGTAGGACCTGGTTACAGGAATCCACGCTCAGAGGTGTGATCCCAGGTCTACCTCTTTTGAAAGGTAGTTGGGGAGCTGCTCTCTTCACAGAGATGCTCTAGCACATTGTCCCTCAGCTCAAGACCATCCAGGGGTGTCCTTGGGACCCTGCAGAATAAAGGCTCAACCCCACCGTGCACCGAGCTGCTGCCACAGGCTATCTCATTTAAGCCTGCAGCAAGGCTGACACTTTGCTTGGTGTAACTACCGTTGTTGACAGAAGGGGAAACCAAGGCTGAAGGAGGCTGTGTGCCTTCATGGGCACCTCGGGGCCTACACGACAAGTACTTCCTGAGGCAACGCTGCCTCTGCAAGCAGATGGCTCTGATTCAGCACATCTGCTCTCTGACCTCCAGGGAGATGTCTACAGAGAAGACACTTTTCCTCCTCATCACACCTGTGAGCAAGCCTCTCCAGAAACACTCGTGAGTGTCTGCAGAGAAGCATGCTTCAAGGAGCTGCTGTGGGAGAAACTACCCAGACCTCCAGCGATGGGGGCCTTCAGGGGAAAGGCACTGGGGTAACATCTCCTGAGGACTGCGCGTGCAGGCTGGCCTTGCACAAGCTTTGAACTTCCCAGTTGGGGCCAGGGAGCCTGGCAGAAAAAATGTGCACGACGTGATTGCCACTGCCCTTGGTCGGTGACTGGACCAACCTGTGGCTTCACAAAGAAGCTAGGAGGGCTGACATTATCTGCGAGAACACCAAGGGCCAGAGGGAGTAGCAATCTGCCTGAATCGCAGTGAGAGGACACCAGGGCTTTCTGAGTCCTTATAGCCATGTGGTGGGGTTCTCCAACTGTGCATGGGGTGGGGGCATGAAGGCCCCTTCCAGCTGAGACGTTCTAGGGTTCGAGGGAGCTGGGGGAAGGGGTTTACGAGGTCACACGCCTTCTGAAACTGCCTTCAGGGGGACAAGCCAAAGACACATGCACCAAGTTATAGAGCACAAACATCTAAATGTGAACACCGCTGAGCCAAATGACTTGATTTACAACCAAATAATCAGACTTTCAATAAATGCATTGGCAGTGACTAGCCTCCCCAAGAAGCCCAGGCATTTCTCAAGCTCTAAGTTGGCGGCTCAGGGTGAGATCTTCAGTAAATCACGATGAAAAGCCATCTCCAGGGGGAAGGAGAGCCAGCCGATGCCTTTTGCAGCAAGGGTTGTCTTGTGCCACAAAATGCAGTAGGTGGGTCAGAACGAACCCATCGGGGGCAATTTTCTCAGGAGTAGACTAATAAAGTGTTAGATAGGAGGACTGCAATGATCCAGACAGCTGAGGAAGTGAGCCTCCCATCGCTGGAGGTGTGTGACTGGGAGGGAAATGATGTTTGGATGAGTTTTGTAATTCCTCTGGTCAGTGTCCCTACATAGGCTTCAGCAAGAGCACACGAAAACTACAAGGGGAGATGTGGATGTAGAGCGAAGGGTGACATGTGAAATGTTTCAGAGCTTTAGGAAGAGGAAAGAGGACTTTCTTAGGGATATGAAGACCCTTTTGTGTTTGAAGCACATGGGGTTGATGGTGATGGCTGGACTGAAGTCAGATGCCTGGGTTCAAACTCTGATCCCACTTATGTCATTGGCGGGGCAGGTCCCCTCTCCCTGGGCCTCAGCATGCTTGTCTGGAAAAGGTAGAGGGGGTTCGTCCAGCGCGGAAGTTCTCAAGCCAGTGAGAGACATCACAGGGGCATGGGGAGCTGCACCAGCCACTGCCAGTGGGACTGGTATACTCACACAGGGATAGCCAATTTCCGGGCTTGGGGAGAGCACAGTGGCAAAAGCAGGCTTCTTAGCATCTGTGCCAATGGGATGGACAAAAAGCATTCAGGCCTGGGTGAGGGGTGTCTCCTTCTACAGGACAAGCCCCTCTCTACCCATACTCTCCTTGGGACACTGGTTGTCAATGGGGCAAGTTTACCTCCTTCCTGGGGGCACTTGACAATGTCTGGAGACAGGGGAGCCGCTGGCATCTGTAGGTGGAGGTCAAGGATGCTGCAGAGGACAGAGCCACAGCACAGAAGAACCCAGCCCAGACTTCAACAGCAGCAACTCACGGCTCACCAGTGCCTCAGATCCTTCACGTGTGAAGTGGGGCTAACAGGAACAGATGTGAGGGAGAAGGGAGAATGTGTCTGTGAAGGAAGCAAGAACGCCTGACAACGGTGAGTCGTCCAGCTCCTCGTTCAAGGGCTGAAGACGTGGCACAGAATTTGCCAACGGGATGCAGAGGCTCCAGGGTGTGTCCAAGGACCCAGCCCACACCGTCACCCCAACCAGCAGGTGTGGGGGAACATGAAGCACCTGAAGGCGGGTCCAGAACAGGGGTCGGGCAGGTGCTGGGCAAAGGCAGTCGCTGAGGCAAGCACCAGCTGCCGCGGAGAGGACTTGGGAGGGCGCAGTGGTTTTCATAGGCAAAAGGGGAGCTGGAAACCTGAGGCTGAGCCAGGTGATGCTGAGAGGGAGATGAGGGGAGCACTCCGGGGTGAGGAAGGTCAGACGAGGGCAAAGGGATCACTGCCTGCAGGTCCAGGGGGACCCAGCCCTGGGCTGAGTCTCCCAGACTGCCACTTCTGAGCTGTGCCTCTCTCGGAGCCTCAGTTTCCCCGGAAGGACTGTCCTGAGGTCCTAGCTGGGTGGGGCATGGCTTCGTCTGCACCCGCACACTGCAGGAGGCCTCGTAGAAGGTGCTGCCCTGGCTGAGCGCTAAGTGTGCACCCCCCCCTCCCCCCTGCCTGGTCTGCTGTTTGTGGCGGCAGGTCCACCTCCTCCAGCGGGGCAGCCTGCCTGGCTGAAGTGGGAGGCCTGGCTTCTGGCCCCAGCTCTGTCACCAGATGACAATGGGCATGGCGTTTACATCCCCGAGATCAATTTCCCCAAACATCGAGTGGTATTTCTCAACACTCTCAAGAGCACATTGTTACACACCAGGGTCCACATGAAAACAGAATGGGAATGATGAGGAAAGAGCCTTCTCTGCTTAAAAAATCCTGGTCTAAGGCAGTACTGTGGGTATTGCTTTGCAGTCAACATTCCTGATGGACACAAGACACCAAGCAGAGGCTTTTGAGGCCATGTCTTTCCCTGACTTTGTTTTACAGATGACATGAGACCCAGAAAGGGGTGGCGCTTTCCTCCCATTCTCCAGTGAACCCAGTATGACCCCCACTTGCGCCATCAGCCATAGGGCACTGTCCATAGCCTCTGTATGCTCTGAGAAGGCAGTGATGCTCTACAAGGCTCAGGGTGGAGGTAGGCATGCAGGGAGGGGGAAGGAGACAGCAATCCACCTATACGCCAGTTCTCACCTTCGTCCTTAAAGCACAGCTTACCCTCATGATCCTACAGACCCAGCTCCTTTCCTGGTGGGGCTTTCCTTGCTAACTGACAGCTGATTCATTAGCACAGCAAAGAAGGGGACTCGCCCACAAAGCATCTGATTCAACTCACAGTTTTACTTAAAAAAAAAAAAAAAAAAAAAAAAACAAGTAAAGAAGGAAAATCCAGAAAGATCTTTAAAAACTGCAGACTAGAACAGATCTATTTGCTCAGCAGCCCTGCCTCTAACCTGAGGACCCAATCTTTCTCCCTGGAATTTCAAAGGCACACACGTGACTCTAAACCAAAGTGGCCCTGGCCAAAGGCCTTTTGCAAATCATGTGAAAGACAGTTTTCAGTGGGAAAGCTCCTAATAAGCCTTGGAGATCTGGGCCACAGTCTCTTCAGCTGTGAAATGGGGAGATCTTTATGACGTTCCCTAACTTCACTGAAAGCAAGGGAAAAGAGCCCTGAGCAGGAAGTCGAGACCTGGTCCCACCCCTGGTTCCTGCCCTCTTGGGCCTTGGTTTTCCCATCTACACAACAGAGGGAGAGGCCGAGGTGATCACTGAGGTCCCACAAACTTCTAAACCGTTGAAACTTAGCACATAGAAGATGCTCACACCATGCGATCAGGAAAGAATGACTTCAGATATTAAACAAAACTACTGACCTTCACTGCAGATGCCCCAAGTTCCAGGGCTGGAAGAGAAGTGCAGGTTTCTCAAACACAGTTTCTTCAAATGTGCCCCAGAATGCCTACATCAAGGTCCCCGGGGATTTGCTAAGCCTGTGGCTTCCTGGGCTCCTCTGGAACTAGAATCAGCCTTTAACACGCTCTTCAAGAGATTCTGATGCACATTCAAGTTTGAGAACCACCATTCTAGTTCTTATCTGGTGATGCAAAGTCCACATTCACATTTCACGTCCAGCGTTTTCTTTTTGCTCACCCACAACGCTGGGCTAGCTCACTCCTTACAGGGACAACCTTTTTCAACCTTTGATGGCTCTCCCCATGAGAAAGTCCTTCTACGTTCTGAGCTGAAATGTGACTTAGCACAGTCCTGCAGGCCACAGCTGCTCCACCTGCCCTGGGAAGGCCCGCCTGAAGACCGGGGTGCAGAGCAGGTAGAGACCTGAGGCTGCTCCTCTCTCCAACTGTCCTCAGAGGGCAGAAGCTCCCATCCTTTCCCATTCTGGTCCCCGCTGCTGCTCACAACCTCTCCTATGCTGGGGCTGCAACTGGACAGTGTCTCCCGTGGGTCTATCCCACTTGGCCATTAGTCTAGTTGTCTGGACATGACTCTATCACCATGTGCACACCCCAAGCCTTCGCTGAACTTCTTTCTGGTGTCTGCTGACCTCCAGAGTGCACTCTGTCTTCCTCCTCCTCCTGATCCCAAAGGACAGGATCTCATTGGCTTTAGTGTCAGTGGGTCAGACAACATGCACCTCTTGACCCAAACCAAAAAGGGCACCAGCCCAAGAACAGGAAGAAGCAAAAGCCCACTGGCTGTAGCCACACTTGGAAGGTTTGCAAATGTAATTTTGAAAGGTCACTGTCAGCCCTTCGTAATTTGGGCTCTGGAGGGCGAATCCTCTCATGTCGGGCATCCATTCTGGCAGCTTCTTGACAACCTCTGTCCACAGGGTAGAGCGTTCTCTCAAAATTAAATCGCTGGCTCTTTGCTCCCTAATGAAATTGATTTCTGCCTTGATACACAACAAAGCTTTCATTTTATTATTTGGCTAGGGTTTGACCACATTAATTACAGTTTTTTTTCAGCATGGCTGCAAGTAATTGAGTTCCAAAAAGTTACTGACTATTGGAACTGATGGCTTTTTAAAAGCATAACTACCACAGAAGTGAAACGGTCAACTCTTATTTCGTCACAGAAGATTTCTGGGGGTAAGACTGGAACAATTCAGGACAGGAAGAAGCATTTTTCTGGTTTGAAAATCTGAACTCAAAATGGGATTGTGCTCACATTTGGAGCCTGTTTGTGAAACGTGGGTGTGCCCAGCACCTACTACCTCATGCATTTGCTGCCTCAGTGGCTTGATCATCACTTGTGTCAGAACGCATAAACTGCCCGAAGTTTTTAATCATTGTTATTGGCACAAGTCTACCTACCTTAGAGGATACGCTGTGGAAGCCTCTTCAAATCAGTTTCTAACACCAGGTACCAGGGACTGCAAAGTGCCTACCTGGCACTGTGTAAATGTGTTTTCCCCCGGGAGGCTGTGTTCAGCCAGGGCGGGCTATACACCCTAGTGTCAGGTGGAAATGATGGGCACACAACCACTCTGAGCAAGTTGGGGGGTGGGAAAGAATTGTGCAAGAGAGAAAGGGCCAGAAATGCAGAAAGCTGTGGGGAGAGAGAAAGAGAGCTGACCAGGACTTCAGAGTTTATAAGGCACATCTTTGTCCACCTGGGCCAAATGTTTAGTCACCTTGACCAAGGGGGGCTGACATGGTGGGACAACTGAAAACTCAAGTTAGTTAGCACCACAGGGAGAGGGGACACTGCAGGGACCTCTCCTCTAATGCCAAACCTAATCGCCCTTCTACCTTGCTGTTACTTCCCAATACATTATTATCCTTCTAGGCCCTGCTCACATGCCACCTCCTCCAGGAAGCCTTCCAAGATACCACCAGACTCACTTTCTTCTTCCCTTATTTATTCCCTGCCACACTTCCCTCCACCACACCCCTCACCTATTCTTGTCCCTCTGTCTCCCTATCCAGCTGGAGGCCTGGTGCCCAGCGGGAATGCAGCAGTGACACCTAGGCAGCTGACCTGTCACCCCTGCCCTGAATGTCTGTGCTGAGAATGTGACAGGCTGATCTCCAAACCGCCTGGAGCTGTGAGCAGCGTGTGGATTTTCAAAAGGAAAATAGCAAAAAAAAAAAAAAAAAAGTTCTAATTAAAGCATTTCTAATAAGCCAGCTTTGCCAAAACCAATTGTTTCTTATATTCCTCCTGGGTGAAGCAATCTTTTTTTAAAAAGGTATTAAAAGTGGCAGAAAGCACCCTCGGCTGGAAGGAGGTCGGCGGCTGCTCACTTTTGGGGGGTGGGGCGCGCTCAGCAAAGGGCGGGTTTGAGGCACAAAATGTGTGCATGTGTGAGTGTGACACACACTCAGACACAGCAAAACATCATTTTTATAGCTTTAGAATTTGAACTGTGGGAGCAAAGACGAGAGCTATAAAATCTGACATCCAATTTTATAAATCTGCCGCAAATACCAAGAACGTTTATGGAGAAAATGAAAGAAAATATAGTGCTACAGGGCTTCAGAAGGGTAATAACCCTGGGATGGGAGTCGAGACATCTGGGCTCCGCCAGCAACTCGCTGCGGGACCTTGGGAAGGTCCTTTTCCCTTCCTGTGCCTGTTTCTCTCATCCCAAAGCCAGGGTCTTGACCTGGATGATTCAAGACTCTTCTGGTTGCAAGGGCCTGAAGGTGTGGGGAACAGGAAACCTTCAGATTTTACTGAATGGAGCCGGGTGCTTCAAGCCCCACCAAATGCCTCAAGGAGGGCTCTGGTCATATTCCTCTTGGGAACATCCAGTTATTTACTTAGCTATCAGCAAAATAAGACCCCCAATACTTCCCTGAAAAAGGCACAAGTCTCTATAAATAACCCCACCTGCATTTACACAGCCACTCGGGGTTTACAAGATCTCCCTTCCGCTGTGTCCCTGAGCCTCAGGGGTGAGGCTCAGAGATGTGCAATAATTCGCTGGGTGACTCCCACAGCCGGTGGAAGCAGTGGAGTTCAGGCCCTGGTCCCCTGGCCCCTGACTGCGTCCTCCTCCATGTTTCTGTCCCTTCTCTGATGGCAGGTACGAGGTCTGTTATCTGTCACCACGGCCTGGGCCTGCAGTACCCACGTGCCCTCCCAAGTTCCCAAACAAGCCATTCCCAGATGGCTTTTGCAAAGCTATTGTTAAATAAATCCTATTAACAAGATGTTAGAAATGTGACTGGAAAGAAATGTTTTTCACATTTTGAGACCAGTGCCTCAGAAAGAAAGCTGTCCCAGGGCATGAGAGGCTTCCTGGCAATGGATGGGCAGTTGGAACCGCCGCCCCAACCCCACTCCCCCACTGACACCCGGCAGGCGAGCCACACGGCAGATTTATGTGGCTGATACAAGATAATTAAAAACCAGCTGGAAATGTAATCGGGGTGGCTCAGATGCTGGAGAGGACTAGGGAGCTCTCGGGGAGTAAAGGGCAATGCTGTGTGCCTGGCTGGGAGGAGAGATGCGGCAGGTCAGGAAGGGAAACCCCAGCCCATCAGCGGGCACCTTGGGCACTGCCAGGCTGGCAGGTGCTCTGGACAACGGGCTGGCAGTGTGAGTGCAGGCACCTCTTGCCTCTGGGTTTGGGGCAGCAACTGGGGCAGGGATGAAAACTCGTCCTGAGTTAGGATGAGTTTCCTGGGTTTTTCAAAACTGACAGTTCCAGGTCTGTGTTGCAGCTGACGGAGCCACCACTCACCCGGCCGTTCAGAGATTGGAACGAGGCCCCAGGCTCCTTGCTCTTTCTCATCCTCTTCGGTTCGACCAAGACACGATCTCCGTTTACTCCCACTGCCTGAGTCTTTCGCTGAACTGTTGCAGCCTCCTCGGCAGCCAGCACTCCACCCCCACCTGCCTTCCAGATTCATCTACTGTCAGATGGGGCTTCTGAAAACCTCTGTCTCTAAAGTTCACTGTTTTCATTTCATCTCCTGCACAGAACGTTTGAGGAGCCTCTTGTTTTGCCTACAGCAGTAGCTCCTAATTGCACCATTTCCTTTAAACCTTTTAGAGAAGGTGAAACATGCTGTCCACTAATTGAGCAGAAAGTTCATTTTCCCTCCATCACCCCTGAAAGGATGTGAAACCCTCCGTGTAGCAAGAGCAAAGATGCAGATATCCCCCTCCCCTGCTTGCTCTTTGTCTCAGGCTGACGCAAATGCTGCCAAAACACAGGGCCTCTCTGAGAAGCTAGGAGGCAGACAAGCTTTTCTCTCTCTCTGGCCTTAGTTCTGCATGCCTGTTGAGGTGGTCATCATCTTCAGGAGCTGATGAGGAACTGGCAGATCAGAGAGGTAAGTGACTTACTCAAGGTCACACAGTCATCAAGAGGGCAGCCTGGATTTAACATGAGCTCTCAGCGATTTGTCTCAGTCATAGCAATGCAGGATTTTCTCAAGTGGCACCCTGTATGAACTCTAAGATCCTATCGCCATAAAGGGGAGTGGATGTGGGCATGGGCAGTCAGGTAATTCTCAAGGTACGGAACCACACCAAGCTCTTTTCTCAGTAACCCACAGCTGTAGCAAAGTCTGTAACAAAGACAGTGAGCTACCACTAACTTACTGCCTGCTGGGGACAGGCCAAGCACTTCACATATATCATCTCTTCATGAGTACCTTGGTAAAACCCATTTTATAGATGAGGAAACCGAGGCTCAGAGATGTTACGTCCCTTTGTCCAAGACCATCCTGCTACTAAGCGGCAGAGCTGGGGTTCAAAGGCCCATGCCAGACTGATCCAGAGCTCGTCTTCTGCTACACCGAGCTGTCTCTATTCTGGGGAGATGGAGGGGGGGATGTTAGTGATTGAATCGATTGAAAACTGGGTTGGAAAGTAGGCAGCTTCTTTCCTCCTGTTCTGCTGTTTCCTCAGCATGGGCAGCTCCTTACCCTGCCCATCGCCAACTGTCTCAGCCCTCCTCTGACCCCAAGGCCCAGGTCAAAACCCTTCCTTACCCCACCCTCTCCTGCCATCACTGTCTGCCTGGAATCAGCCAGCTACCTCTTTGCCAGTTTGCCTGACCCCCGTCTCTCTTTCTTTGGTATCCCCCCTCTCACACCCACCTGGCAGCTCACAGAGGTACAGAGTAAGGGGGTCGTGGGGGCAAACAGCCAGGAAACCAGGGCCCTGGTCATCAGAGCTGGGCAGTGTCCCGGGCGGCACATACCTGCCTTCCTTGAAGCCCTCGGGGGCAGGCTAGGGAGGAGGGCAAGTGGTGACAGAGTCCCACATTCTGGGGCAGGAGGTCACGCTGGGTAGGGAAGCCCACAATGGCTGGGAAGCCTCCATTGTGGTCTGGGAGACCACCCTGGGGGGTGAGACCACCCTGGGGGCTTGCCCATGGGACCAGCCACTGTGGAGCTAAGAGGACAAAGCCTCAGACGCCCACTCAACAAGGGGTGCTCAGACAGCAGAAGGAAGTGAAGTCCGTGCTCCCTCTGGTGATCGAAGGGCGAGCAGTCTTTCCGCGTTCCCCCACCTCTCCCCACCCCACAAACTGTTATTATTTCTTGCTCCTGGCTGTCAGCAGCAACAAACTAAGATTAATCACTTGCCCGCCTGCCTAGACTCAGACATGCCTACTGTTTGAAAACTCTCTCCTTTACCATATAAATCAATGAGGGGAGAGAAGAAAGAAAAACAACCCTAACAGAAATGCGCCCCCAGCACCCCTGGAACAGAGCCCATCGTCTCCTCTGGCCCCGCCACACGCACCACCCTCCCGGGGAGCATCTTTTGGATGAAGACTGGCTGCCCAGCGGTCAACCCAATCTCCCAGCTCCAAGCGGGAACCTGAAGGGCCTTGTTTGGCAATCAGACCAAGAGGCATTTTCTTGATAAATCGTCCCGAAGGAGGTGGGGCCTTCCCACTGGCCTTAGGACAGAGCAGAAAGAGGAGCTTGTCCTGACCATAGAGACCTTGACCTGGAAGCAAATTTGTGAATCAAACGCTGGACCCTCTTTCTATGGGCACTGGAGGTGGGGACAAAGACACCGGTGCAAGTCATCCAGAGGCAGCCACAGCCCAGACACACCCCCAGGGTGTGTGACCCGGTGCACCCCTGTCCACCATGCTGGCTCCGTGGCAACTTCTAAAGGCTCTGGGAAGGCTGGGAGGAGTGGAGACTGGCATATACCGAGTACTTGCTGTGGGCCGGACCTGCTGGGCTGCATTAATTTTTATAAGAACTTCATGAGAGTGGCCTACACAGCTTTCCAAGTGATGATCAGGGAGATAAATTCATGTGGCTAGAACCACATAGAAGTTAAGAGTAGAGCAAGGATTCGAACCCATGTATCTCACTGGTTGCAGACCCCATGCTTTTCACTCTACATCTTTACTTTTTTAAAAAAGCAAAATTTGGCCACACTATGCAGCATGCGCAGAGAAGGCAATGGCAACCCACTCCAGTACTCTTGCCTGGAAAATCCCATGGACAGAGGAGCCTGGTGGGCTGCAGTCCATGGGGTCGCTAAGAGTCGGACATGACTGAGCGACTTCACTTTCACTTTTCACTTTCACGCACTGGAGAAGGAAATGCTGACCCACTCCAGTGTTCTTGCCTGGAGAATCCCAGGGATGGGGGAGCCTGGTGGGCTGCCGTCTATGGGGTCGCACAGAGTCGGACACGACTGAAGCGACTCAGCAGCAGCAGCAGCAGCAGCAGCAGCAGGTGGGATCTTAGTTTCCGACCAGGGACTGAACCCGAGCCCCTTGCGTTGGGAGTGCAGAATCTTAACCACTGGACTGCTAGGGAAGTCCCTTCCTCTACATCTTTAAAAGTGATCTCCCCCGGGACTCCCATCCACTTCTTGGACTGTGCTAGCTTTGGTGGCACGTCTGTGGACATGCGAGGGCACAGGGAGGCAGAGTGATGATCCACTCGACACCTGGTTCATGAATGGTTCTAGAGCACAGCTCTGGGGACATGATTGCAACCCTGCTCGAAACCCTCAGGAATGCTCCCTGATGCACAGGATAGAGCCCCAATTCCTCAGCTGGATGATCAGTGCCGCCTTTCTCCTTGGCTCCTGCCAATGTTACTTGTTATTCTTACACAAGCTCTGCATTTTCCTGTCTCTGTGCCATCTTCTCTGCCTGGCTGTCCTCTCTGCCCTGTCCACAGTCTAAGACCTGCCCAGCCTTCCAACACCCCCTCTTCTGGTTCCTTCCCTCTTGCGTGGACCTGAGCACTTTCTGCCTTGAAAAGTGAAAAAGTGAAAGTGTTAGTCACTCAGTCGTGTCTGACTCTTTGCAACCTTATGGACTGAAGCCCACCAGGCTCCTCTGCCCATGGAATTCTCCAGGCAAGAATACTGGAGTGGGTAGCCATTCCCTTCTCCAGTNTTCTGCCTTGAAAAGTGAAAAAGTGAAAGTGTTAGTCACTCAGTCGTGTCTGACTCTTTGCAACCTTATGGACTGAAGCCCACCAGGCTCCTCTGCCCATGGAATTCTCCAGGCAAGAATACTGGAGTGGGTAGCCATTCCCTTCTCCAGTGGGTCTTCCAGACCCAGGGATTGAGCCCAGGTCTCCTACCGTCTGAGCCATCAGGGGAAGCCCACTTTCTGCCTTAGGTAGCCTTAAGCATGTTCTGTGAGTATCTGAGTTACTGGTGTAAATGCCACTTCTTCCCCACTTGGGCTATGGACTCCTGGAGACTGGAGCCCAATAACTGACAAGAAACTGAAGGGACAGAGCTCATGGGCCGAGAAAGACTCTTGAGAGATCCGGGCTGAGGTGCAATCTGATGGAAAGGTCAGAAACGTCTCTTGAGGACAGAATCTGGGCCACATTTGCAAGGTTGCTGCGCAGTTTGCCTGTGGGGATTTGAAAGCTGAAGGCACCTTTCGAGGCCTCCCTGGAGCTGTGTACCCTACTGGGGATGGCAGCTCAGGGCCTAAAGAGAGCTGGGCTGGGCCCAGTCAAAGCAGCAGGGGCATCTCTGATGGGGCCAGGAAGGTCACTCTGTCTGTCCCCTTCCCAAGCATACGAGGAGGCCCTGGTGCTCTCCCTACCTCCCAGCTGTAAACCCTCCAGTCCTGTTTGAAGTCCTGTTTCCCTCATCTTGTCCAGATTCCTTTGCAAAAACTCATGAAACTAGACCTTGCAAAGAGTCATTCATAGTCCAAAGTGCCTAAAGAACCCTTTTAATGAGGTTTTTTTTTTTTAAAATCCCTTTCTCCCACTGCTTGCCTTCCCAGACAGGAAACTGTGTAAGAGGGTAATGTTTTCTTGCCAACTTCTAAGAGCTCAACCTTTTGCTTTCCTGAGGCTAGAGTGAGTGTACCAGGGGTCAATAGTGTGTGCTGGCGGCCAATGGCCCAGTGCCCTGCTGGGTCAGGCTGGAGATGGGAAGACAGAGTTCTGCAGAAGGGGTTGAGGACAGTGTTGAAAAGTGACGAGGCAGGACCTCTATGAGATAGCTTCATGGTGAGGGCTGCTGCCATGGAGGGATGTGAGAAACTGAGGAGGGCAGGCACCGTCTTGGATTACCATGGGTGCAGGGAAAAGTTTTTGGTGAAGGGGCAGGTGGGTGGCTGCTTGGCCTGGTCCAGGGATCTGACTGGTCCCCACAGTGGGATGCAGACACCATCTCTATTGTCTGTGTGGTCACTTGCAGCTGGGTAGCTGGGTCGGTCGTGAGTCCCCTCTGGGTCTTGGCCTCCCTCGCCACAAAGCCAAGGGACTGGACCAGCTGGGCATCTCAGGTCACTAGAGGCTCGACACTGATGACGAGGGTGGTGATGTCTCCCCTGACCACCCTGTGGGGCTGTCCCGATATCAACACGCAGGTTTTCTGAACTGTGAAGTGCTGTGAGTACCCAGGGTGGAAGTGAGGTTTAAGCGTACGGACGGATGCCCGAGGGCGGCCCCATCACTAAGAAGTGAGTGTCAGCCTCTCTGTGGGGCTTGAGCCCTGCCCAGGCTCTTTTGCATCTCCAGGGCTTTGCCTGGCGTGTCCCCTCTACCTGAGATGCCCACCAACTGTCCCTTCCTAGGGAATACCTACCGTCTCCTTAAGGGGCAATGTACCTCTGCCCTGCGGCTTCTTCGGACCCTCCAACCCTTATGCCAGCTCCAGCCCCCAAGCCCTCTGCCGGCAACAAGGCCCAGACTGGGAGCTCTGCTGTCTGGGCCAGACTGTCCTCACCTCTGCTCCCCTCTCTGCCCAGCCTTGTGCCTGGTACCCAGGGCTCTGATAAATATCTGCCCTGTCCTCTGGGGTGGAGAGCCCTGTCCCCTGGGGCCACACTCCCCTCACCTCTCTCTCTTCCCCAGAACACCCTCGCAGCAGGGCCCAAGGCTCACATGATAACATAGCCGGAATTCCAATGTCAATATGCACTGCAATCCTGATAAAGCCATTCCCTACCCCGCCCCTGCCAGGCAGCCTTCAGCATCAGAGAGACCCCAAACCTCCATGGTGGTTGGCAAAGCTGGCACCTGCCCCAAGCAGCTGGGACATTCAGTACCAGGGCAGTTCCATTTGGGGTTGAGGTGATGAATGCCAGGCATCTCTCCCTGGTTGGCAGCCTGGATGGTTACTGGGGCTGCTCTGGAAAACAAGCCCAACTCCCTTTAGTAGGTTGCCCTGGCCAGCCATGGACCGCCCAACCCTCCTCTCCACTTCTGGCCTCCTTTGAGGGAAAGCTGACCAGGTAAGACCACCCCCCTCTGGTGTTTGGGATCTAATGGCTCTAGACAAGCATGCAAAACTAAACCCTCTACCTAGGCATCCGTGGGCAGAAACCAGTCATCCAGACTGCACTTCCTGATAATGAGAACAGACAGGACGGGTGCAGGAAGACAAACCCGGGCTTGCTGGCAGAGTGCTCTGGTCGAGGTCCCAGCACAGGCCCCCCTGAGCTGCGCCCCGCACCTTCTCCTCGTGCCCAGGAGGTGCAGGGGATCTGGCCCCAGCAAGCCAGGGGAAATCCGGAGAGCCAGGGACACTGATGGGCCTCTCCGTCTATATAGAGAACAGCATTGCCTCTCATGCACAGAGGAGAACACAGGCTCAGAAAGGAGACATGGCTGCCGAGGCCACGAGGTCGGGGAGTGGGAAAGCCCAGCCCCTGGACTGTAAGCCTGTGACAGAGCAGGAGGGTCCGGGGAAGGGAGCAAACCTGGGATGAAAAGGGAACTATGCCCTTAGAACCGTGACACACACACTCTTCTGAAGTGTGAGCCAGCATTTGCGTCTATCCACATGACGGATGGCACGAGCTCAGGGTGCTGGGGAGCGGACTCAGCGGGCCCGGCTGGTGTGAGTAGTCCCCACCCCTGGTTCAAGATTCCTCATGTGCTCCTGGTGAATAAACAGTGAATAAACAGAGGAGCGATGGGTCCCTGCCACGCACAGGAATGACTGGGCTGGAGTGGGGCGCCCCACCTCCTCCTCTGTGCCTTCAATCAGTCCTCTAGGGAATATGCCTCTGGCCTGGTCCCAGATGACGGAATTCCAGGAAGAATGAAATATACTGAGGAGCTCAAAGATGGCCAATGTGATGAGTGTGAGGAAGACCAGGGAGTGGGCAGCCTGTCCGGGTCAGCAAGGAAGGATGGATGGTGACATAGAGTCCCATCTCTGATGTCACTCACCTCTCCCACCTCCTGCAGCCCAGAAAGGCACAGTTCACCTTGAGGCAGGAAGGTGAAGATCTGGAAGCATCATTCATGGGCACCCAGGTTGCTAGGTTACCTCGAACAGTGGGGGCAGGAAGGGGCAGCATGGAGCAGTGGGGAGCTCAAGACCCCCGACCCCAGCAGCACAGCAGGGGTGTGCCCCTCTCCCCGCTGTTGCTCTTTCCCCTAGGCAGGGACAGGCCTTTGACTTTGGCCTCCACCAGCCCAGCTACAGTTTAGCGTACTGAATTCTCCTTGGCTGCAATAAAACCAGCCTGATTCTAAGCTGTCAGGCCTGACGGTGGACAATGAAGTATCCATGTGCCGCTTGCCCTGAGTGCCCTCCCAGAGGCTCAGAAATCCCCTCAATGTCCTCCCTGGCAAGGCAGCTGTCCAGCTCCTGGCTGCACATCCCCAGTGATGAGACATTCACTACCTTCTGAGGCAGCTGATTCCTGATAGGCTTGAAGGGTTAGAGAACCGCACCTCTCGCTGACCTGGAATCCACATGCCCATAACGCCCCATCTACCACTTCTGCCCTGATGTCCTTGAGAGATCTGTGGTTCCTCCATGTCCCCACACGTCCTCCCTTCTCCAGGCAGACTTCCAGTGCCTCTGTTTCCTGCCCAGGCTCTGCTCTGCAGTTTGTCACGGTCCCTTGCAGGTGGGGTCAGTCGTGAGCAGAGAGCCCAGGCCAGTTTCTGCTTGTGTGCACCCACCCTACTGACTTCACGGCTGGCCTGCACAGAGCTCTTCTGATGCATCCTAGCAGTTCTCTCTGCATCTTCTGGCCTTGAATAACAGCAAGGTGAGTAGAAAGAAAGCAGGCAGTTGCTTGCTTTCTGGTGGTCTGTGCTGGCTGAAGGACCTGGGTTTATATCTCAGTTCTGTCATTAACTCTTTAAATCCCTCCTCTCTCCCAGCCTCACTTTTCCTATCTGTAAAATGGGTTTTAATCAATCTGTTGGGTTCCATCCAGCAACAGCATTGAAGGATGAAATTTAAATCCCTCCTCTCTCCCAGCCTCATTTTTCCTATCTGTAAAATGGGTTTTAATCAATCTGTTGGGTTCCATCCAGAAACAGCATTGAAGGATGAAACCCTCAATCAGAAAACCCTTTTCTTATTTCAGGGGCACCCATCCTGAAAGCAATACAAAGCAGCTGTAGGTGATCCTGTCAGCAAGATTCTTCCTGGCTCTCCGTGGGATTCCTTACAACCTTTGTGCGATACATAAAAGGGAGACTTTCCCAAACAAGAGCCAAGAACATAAGGAAAGGGTGGTTCTCACGGGGGCAGCAGAAGCAGTGGGGCGCCAAACACCCGGCCTTGAGTGCTGACCCAGCCTCCTCAGGTCAGCCCTGGCCCCTCTCTGAGCCTCAGTTTCCTCATCTGCACAACGGGGACAAGATGGTTCTCCTCAAAGGGCTGTTGTGACGTTTGAAGGAGGGACGAGACACGCTAAGTGCTTCTATAGTCCCTGGCTCACGGCAGATGTGGAAGCTATTCTTGGATATTTAATATAAATCCTAGGAAAATGCCCCTCCTCTTCAAGGGAGGCAGAAATGGCGAATATAAAAACTCCTCTGTGTCCCAGGAGAATTAGATCAAATTGGAAAAGCAAGGCTTGAAATAACTCATGCTGGCAAGTTTCCCCGGGGGGACACTGGCGGGTCTTTCTGCCTCAAACAGCTGGGCCGGGTCGCACATCGCAGGAGGCTGCCGAGGGCCAGGGGTGGCAGAGGTTACTCACTTCAGGGAGAGGGAGTAGTCGTGCCTGCTGGTCTGGCTGTTCCGGACAAGGTAGCTACACTCTTTACAGAGGCGCAGCAGGTTCTCAGCGTCACCCCTGCTGATGGCTCCGTGATACCATCTGCGGAGAAGAGATGGGGTCAGAGTTCAGCAGGGATAGACCCCCACCATTGACACCCCGAATCCCATCTGCCCCGAGGAGGCTCAGCCCCACTGGACGGCAGCTGTGGGCATTCTGGGCCTCCTTGTCACTAGGCAGCGTCCCTGTACGTGCAGAAGTCACGTGTGCCTGTGCGCATGTGTGTTCAGTCATTCATTAGACATTGACAGAGCGCCTGCTGCATGCAGGTCTCAGGGAGAGTATGGTGAGCAAACCTGGCCTCCACACCGTGAAGCGCAGAGTCTAGTGTGGGTGCCACGGAGGACACGGAGCAGGGTCGCCTGGCGTGGAGCTGGCGGGAGGGATTGCTGTCTTAAGCAGCAGCAAGGGAAGGCTTCTGGAGGGCGTGATGTTTCAGTATGGGCCTGAAGGAGCTGAGGGAAGATGCCACAAAGGGAGACGCTGGAAAACAGCCTATTTGGCAGAAGAAAGGCACCCAAAGCGGGATGCCTGGCATGTTTTGGAAACAACAAGAAGGCCAGTGACGGCGAGATTGAGGCACGGGGGCGCTGTGGGCGCTGAGGCCCGAGAGGCCCCGTGGCAGGGCTGGGTCGGGGGCCTTGCGCACAAGGTGATGTGAGGACTCTGGTTGCTCTGAGAGACTCAGAAGCCATCAGAGGGCGCTGACCGGTGGGACACATGCTGGCTCTGCGACATCTGCGGGACAGAGGGCGGTGCTCGTCACTCAGGAAAGAAGCGGTGGGGTGGGGTGGCCAAACCAGTGCTCCCGCCAAGTGCAGCTGGCATCGACCGGGCACGTGGGAAGCCCAGCAATTCTGCTTCTGAGTGGCAGAATCACATCGGAGGGGTGCTGTGGCAGATGCCTGGCTAAGGCCCCGAGTGCAAGACAAAGGGGGACGTGGGTTTTCAAGACTGGAAGAGTTGAGGGTAAAATTTCAGCGGCAGAGTGAAGACCTTGGACACTGGTCAGTAGGTGTACTCAGAACAGGTCACTGCTTCCTTACATTACGGTCTCTGAGGGATCGGATTAGTGGGAAGATGGCCAGAGATGTGGTTAGAAAGGGAACCAGAGGTGCCAGTGGTCAAGGATAGATCATGCTTTGGCCGTGGAGGCACAGACCTGGCTCTGCCACTGGCCGGTTGGGAGTCTGGGGCAAGAAGCTAAATCTGGTTGCATCTTAGTTTGCTAAGTTAGAGTCACTCTATTCCTGTTTTGGGGTTGTGAGGATTAAACAGAATGATGCATTGAAGGGTTGATGGAGAGCCTGCAATGGGGTGAGTTTCAGCAACTGGCAGCTACCAGCATCAGCCAAAAGAGAAGTGAACTTGCAGACAGCCAAAGGTCACTTCCCCAACTACCAGAATTTCAGGCTACTGCTGTGTAGACTGCATTTTAATTTTATACCTCCCCCAGGTGTACGGAGGAGCCTGCCTCCGGAACCTGGCCCAGGTGTGCCCTGTGAACAGTACTTGTGAGAGTTCTGATACAGACATCCTGAGTGGAGAAAAGCATCACAAAGCCTTTCTCTGCACGTTCTGCCATTTATAAGGCAGTGGTCTAAATAGTTAGCAGCAGTGAAGATGACATAATTATAAGTTAAAAAAAAAAACAACCCAACTCAACCAGCTCTAGGAAAGCAAAGACTGCTGTGTGAGAGAGATGTGAGTATCCCTGTCCAATGAGCTTGTGACAGAGTCACTGACGGCCCAAGAGGTGACCGCTCACAGGTCAGCCCCGTGGCTGGACATCTGGAGGGGGACTCGTTGAGGGAAAAGGCGAGGGGAAGTGTACACTGCAGACCCACCTTCCTGTCTATACTTACACAGAAATTAAGAGGATGTGATGCTGGGAATTGCATGGATTGCCGTAATTACAACACTCCCAGAGATGTGACAGGCCAGTGTATGTGTAAGAAAAGATACGTGAGTGTAACTGGGAGACATGGTTAGACAAGGATGGAGCTGACTTTAGAGATGAGAGTTAACAATTTAGCCAAGGTTGTTTTCCAGGAAATTTCACCTGTGTAACACAGCCCCGGTGAGCTGACAAAATGCTGTTTTATTAGCCAAGCAAGTTTCAGCTATTTGAAGCAGAGCCGTCCTCAGGGAAGGCCAAGAAGTCGTCTCCAGGGAGGCACTGCCTGAGTCCGACTCCCAGAGCACAGGACAAGTGGCTCTAAGGGAGGCAGTGGCAGATGGGCCTCGGGGATTCTGGACCCTCGTTGAGGGTGATCCCTAGTGGGTGAACAGCATAAGCTGCTGGTTCCTTCCCCAGCTGCTCCAGCCATTCCACGTGTAGAGAAAGGCAGGGGACTCGGGGTCGAGGATCAAAGGGAAAACAGGAGGAGTTGGGGAGAGAAGAGGCAAAGGACACTCAACTGGGGGCTGGGGAGAGGGCAGACTGTCAGGATGAGGGTGGCTACCAGGAGACAGGATGGGCCTGCCTGGCAACCCCTGGGCCCAAGGAGGACCTGCCCGAACTGAAAGAATCCAGTTTGTAGAGCTGGCCACTCAGGCCTGAACCATGGGAATTAAGACTCAACCATCACCACCCAGTCCATCCAATACCCATGAGATCATGCAATTATTTACTCACCACTTACTATATCCTTGTTCTCAAAGGCTGATGCAGGCAGATAGAGAGTCAATCAACAGATTCAGGAAACAATTTCAGACAGTGACAACTGCTATATAGGAATACTGGGTTTGTGATAAGGCAGTGACTGGGGTGGGGGAGGTGCCTACTGTGGAACGAATGGACAGGGGGGCAACCCCGAGGAGATGACATTTGACCTGAGACTCTGCACTGAGAGGGAGCCAGTCATGTGAAGAGCCAAAGAAAACACGTTCACTGCAGAGGCAGCACCAAGTGCAGCGGTCCAGAAGCAGGAATGAGCGTGGGGAGTTCACAGAGCAAAAAGGCAGCAGGAGTGGTTCAGTGCTGTGACTGTGGGAAGTGGGACAGGATGCGGGTGAACAGGAGGCCAGGCCCAGTTTCCCGAGGCTGCGTGGGCCCCAGGAAGAAGTCTGATTTCATTGTAAGCATAGGGAAGGCAATGAGAGTTTCAAATAGAGATGTTAAGAGACACTTGCTCTGGACTATTTTACAAAAGGAGAATGGCCAGAGGGGAGGTGAAGCAGGAGACAGGCGAGGAGGCTTCTGCAGTGGTCCAGACGGGAGGACCTGAGATGATAGGAATGGATGGATTCGGGATGTGTTTTGGATGGAAAATTGGCAGTTAGTAATGCACTAGATGCTGGTGTGACGCCAACAAAGGAATCCAGATGACTTTAGGACTGTGGCTTGAGCAATGTGGTAGATGTGATGCTGTTGGGGTGGGGTGGGGAAGGTGGGCAAACTGGGGAGGAGTGGGTGTCTAGGAGATCAGGAGTCCGGTTTTGAACGCGTTAAATTTAAGATGCCCATTCGTCAGCCAAGTGGAGATGCCAAGAAGGCAGCTGGCCGTAGGAGTTAGGAGTTCTGGGAGAGGTGTGGGTTGGGGATGCAAACTGGTGACTCAACACCAGCATCCTGAGGAGACTACCCAGGGAGAGCACGTAGCTGGCAACCGAGCCCTGGACAGTATAACCTTCAGGTCAGCTTGAGGTGAGCAGCCGGCGGGGGAGCAGAGAGCGTCTTAGAAGGAGGGAGCCGTCTAATGTGCTGGCTGCCACAGGGGTCAGAAGAGGTCAGCTAGTTACCCGGGCAGAAAAGGGAAGCAGATTGGGGTAGATGAGAGAATGGGAGGTAATGAAAGGGAGAGCGAATGCACTGACAGCTCTTTGGGGACTCTGTTCACCAAGGGGACAGCTACCTATTCACCGAGCACCTATTAGGACCTATTAGCACCTATCTAGGCACTGGGCACGCAATCGTGACCCAGACAAGTTCCTGCCCTCATGGAGGTCACGTCCCCAACAGGGGATAGAGTCAGATGGGGATGTCTAGTCGAGATTTATTTGTTTGAAGAAGTTTATAAAGAAGGCTGAGCGCCTACGAATTGATGTTTTAAAACTATGGTGCTGGAGAAGACTCTTGAAAGCCCCGCGGAGAGCAAGATCAAACCAGTCAATCCTAAAGGAAATCAAGCCTGAATATTCACGGGAAGGACTGATGCTGAAACTGAAGCCCCAAAACTTTGGCCACCTGATGCAAAGAGCTGACTCACTGGAAAAAACCCTGATGCTGGGAAAGAGGGCAGGAGGAGGGGGTGACAGAGGATGAGATGGTTGGATGGCACTGATTCAGTGGACAGGAGTTTGAGCAAGCTCCAGGAAATGGTGAAGGGCAGGGAACCCTGGAGTGCTGCAGTCCACGGGGTCACAAAGAGCTGGACATGACTGAGCGACTGAACAGCACCAAGAAGTTCGTGACTAGGACCTGTCTATGTGCTGATGGCAATAATAATGCAGAATGGAGCGGGCCCTGGGCTGCCTCTAGGAGGCTGGGGAGCAGTCGCCCCTCAGTACCTGAGCAGCCTTTGCACTGTCCCAGGAGGGCCAGCGAGTAGTTTGGGTGCCTGGGCAGAAGTGTGACTACCCATCCCTAAGACTGGGGCACCTGCTCAGTGTGCCCACCTTCCCTCTCCCCTGCACTAGGGTGGGGGAAGTCGGGAATTGGAAGTGCCTCCTAAATTCTGAGGCAGCATCAGCCGAGGTGGGATACAGTGAACCTCTCGGCCTGGGTCCTGGGTCCTGGGTCCTGGGTCCTGGGTCCTGGGTCCTGGGTCCTGAGGCTCTGCTGGAAGTGGGATCTTACCTAAGCCCACCACCCTACCTCTTGGGTGATGAGGCAGGCCTCTAGCAGGCTGGAATAATCCCAGGGAGATGAGATGATGGGGAGGAAAAGCCAGCCACGACTCTGGATTTGGCTGAGGGCCTTTTGGGTGGGAACAGGAAAGGAAAGGCAGACCTGCCCTCACAGGGCTCATGAAGTCCGTCCGGGTGTGGGCAGAGGGGAGGCTGGGCTGCTGAGCCCAGGCAGACCTGGGTCAGGATGCACGCTGAATAGTTCCCAGGCTTCTCTGGATTATATTTTGTTTGTTGATTAAAAAGCACAGTCTGATCAGAAATAAGCAAAACCTGCCACCCAATCTGTGTGGCTGTGAGACGTAAGAGATTAACACGACACCTGCTGGGAGCTTACCCCTCCCCCCTCCACCCATGTGCTCTGTGCAGCAGGCGCAGGGCTGTCACAAAGGAGGCTGCAGCACACGCTTAAAAAAGGGCACACGAGCACATGACATCATTCGGAAAACTCTGCATCCTGCTCAGCGAGGCAGCATTTCCTGTGAGGGATGCACTGCCGGCCGGGTGAGACCAGAATCCCCTGGGTGGAGACTAATATAGTACATGATGCACCTGATGAGGTCTCACGAGGAACCTGCTGGGTGTCAGCTAATCTCCTGGCCTTACTGAGTGCCTACTCTGTGCGGCCACATGCTAAGGGTGAGGGAAGAGGGAAGTGAGAGAAAGGTGTGGGGTCAAGTCACAGCATTCGAATCCTGCCTCAGCACTCAGCCAGGAGATCCTAGCCAAGGCTCCACATCTCTTGGGGTCCCGGTTTTCTCATTTTGCAATAAGATGATAACCCCACTTATCCCACATTCACTTGTGAAGAGGGCGATGCCCCTGATGGTATGAGTATGGGATCCAGGATGTGCTTTGTTAAGTTCCCGGAGAAACTTACTCCAGGGCAGGTATGTGGAACAATTCACAGAGCGAGTGGCAATTTTGGGAGGTGGGATTTTATCTTGGAGGCCATGGGGAGCCATGGAAGGTTTCAGAGCAGAGCAGGGACCCAAGACCCCAGCGGAGAAAGGAGACGACCGTCTTGGTCAAGGGGATGGAGACAACACTGACCGGAGTGTTGTGGAGAAACAGGGGGCCAGGGGCAGCAGGGATGGGACTTGGATGCTGATTAAAGCTGGGAACTCTCTGGAGGAAACCCAAATCAAGAGTGCCAAGGTCTTGCCCAACTAGGATCAAGCAGATGTGGGGCAAAAAGGTCACTCCTGCTATAAAATAAAGCTAATAGGCGGCAGGAATTAGCATGTGTACGTGTTGGTTAGTTGTGTCCGGCTTTGTGACCCCACGGACTGTAGCCTGCCAGGCTCCTCTGTCCATGGAATTCTCCAGGCCAGAGTCCTGGAGTGGGGAGCTATTCTCTTCACCAGGGGATCTTCCCAATCCAGGGACCGAAGCCGGGTCCTGTATGGCAGGCAGACTCTTTACCATTTGAGCTTCCAGGGATATGGGGCAAAAGCATCACTCCTACTATCAAATAAAGTTACTATGCGATCATGCAGGAGGGTTCAATACACATTCAGCTTTTTAAAAGCTCACTTGCTGCATGATGAAACTAGAAAGGAGGATACAGAAGTAAGGAGAACACCATGTGGATGACCTCACGGTCCTTCCTCCTAGCCATCTGAAGGCGGGCAGGTGATACAGAGGAGGGAGAGGAAGCACAGGGCCAGGAACCAGGAGAGGTGTGCTTTAGCCCTGACTGGGCAGACTCGGCAGTGGCCTCGGCCTTCTGTGAGCGTCGACAGTGACTCTGCGAACTGGCCACTGAGACTGAGCTTTGCTCCCTGAGGACTCACATTTGCTTCTCCAGTGGCACAGCAGGGTCCACTCTCTCTCCCAGGATCCCACAGAACTCAGGGCTCCCATGTTTGATGGGCTTGAAGCCTCCTCCGGGAGCTCGAAGCTGGCGCCGCCGGTCCCGGGAAGGCGAGGGGGATGACTGCCGCTTCTCACTGCCATTAAACTGGGCTGTGGGGGAGAAAGAAAGAGCACAGTTACCCGGTTACCCAGAGCTCAGCCCAACAAGTTACTGGCGGCACATAGTGGGGCCAGGAAATCAGCACGGTTGGTTGATGATTTACAATTTGCAGGCAGAAGAGCTCCAGGCAATGAACAAACATAGCTCAAAAGTTGTGGGCTTCTCAAACCAGGATGTGAGGTGCCGTCACAATCAGATGGTGCAATCGAGGGGCTGGTTGAATCTCCAGAGGCCACTGAGCTCAGCTTTATCCCCAAAGGAACCCTCTCGCAACCTCCATCAAAGGGGACATGGTACTCCCAGCGTGGGCTCTGCTCCCTAGACAGTTATCAGAGGCAAAGTTTTTCTTTATTTTGTGCCAAAAACCTGCCTCCAAGTGGCTCCTCCGCTCCTCCATTCTCCTACCCTCCCCCCAGCCCAGGGCTGCACTGGCCACATCTGCTCCCTTTCTCCTGGGATAACCAGAGAGTTCCAATCGAGGGGTGTGTTGCATCACAGCCGTCTGCTCCTCTATACTCACCCCACAGCGTGGGCCCTCCACACAGCCAGCCCTGTCCTGGACTAGCCCCCAGGTGAGGCTGGAGCAGTGCCCAGCACAGTGGGATGGGCCCTCCGATGTGCCTTCCTTCCAGCCCTGGACCTGCAGGAGCATCCTTCACCCACGTGCTGGGGAGGTACCTTTGGAGGGCAGGACCCTGGAGACACCCCACAAAGAGTGGGAAATACTGAGCTAAAACTGGTGTTCCCAGGACATCCCTGGTGGCCCAGTGGTTAAGAACTCACCTTCCAGGGCAGGGGATGCAGGCTTGATCCCTAGTCAGGGAACTAAGTTTCCCACATTCCTCGGGGCAACTAAGCCTGCATTCGGCAACTGCTGAGCCCATGCGCTCTGGAGCCCTCATGCTACAGTGAAAGATCCTGCAGGCCGCAACTAAATAAATATTTAAAACCAAACAAAATTGGAGTTGCCAGAAGTGTTGGCAGAGACCAGTAGTCCACCTTGCAAGTCATGTCTCTGGGCTTCCGGTTGCCTCATCTGAAAACTAGGGATGACGACCGTGCCCAACTCGTGGGGCTGTTGTGAGGAGTCTGCCGGGGGTAAACAGCCGTCTCGGCAGAGCGCCTGGCGTGCTCGGTAAATGCTATCATAAAGGTTTGCCTTCGTTACTCTGATCATGCCTACTCAATGTGGACATGTACTAAGTACTTCACAGAAGCCTCCGAACTGCCCTGAGTCCCCCTGTGAAGTTGGCCATGACCAGCTGTGTGCCTTGTCTAAGCCATTCCACTTCTCCGAAGCCCTATTTCTTATCATACCAACTGCCATGGGAATCAGATGAGGGACTACATTTGATTGGCCCAGCATACACCAAGTGCTGAGTAAACTGTGCCAGGGCCTGCAAGGCCACGTCCAGCTACAGGCCCACAGATACACAATGGTAGAAATCTCCCCAGCCCTAGCCAGCAAGCATGGAGACAGCGAGCCATCCTCCAACCCCAGCTACGCAGCAATCAGCCTCATGTTCACGGAAGGTGGTGGGAAACTCCTGCCCTGACAGTGGTGATGTGTGGTCTATGGACCACCGAAGATGGTGAATGAACTCGTTGTGCGTCTCAGCCACGGAGCCTGATCATCCATCAGGGCGGCGGCGCATTTCCATCCCTCTGAGACAGGCTTCTCTATTAATCACTACAGAAAACAGCGGGGAAGGGGGTTCCTGCCAACGGAAGGCTCGAGACAGGTTGGACCCATGTGTCTGGTCACTTTCATGAGTGCAGCGGGGTCTGGCAGGCTGTCCCTTCTAGACTCTCGTCCACGTGGGCTAGGCATGGTTCGCGGTTGGGGAAACAGCACTGAGCAGAACAGAAATCCCCACCTCAGGAGTTCAGGGTCTGAGAGACAACAAGTAAAGTAAGTCAGATCCACAGCACACCGGCTGGGGCTAAGTGCTCTGGAGAAAAGGAAAGCAGGACAAGACAGGCCTCTCAAAGGACAGCATCTGAATAAATGCCTGGAGGAAGGGGGCCGAGCAGCGTGGACGTCTGCGGGAAGGACATTCTGGGGAGAAGGAAGAACAGATTCAAGGCCCTTGACTTTAGGAACGGGCTGAGGGTGACTGAGAAACAACATAGCCCAGGGCAACTGTAGTGGATTGAATTGGGTGGGATTTGAGGCCCAGGGGAGTGGGAGGGAGCAGGGCCACATGGTTGGGGGTTTTGTGGACTCTGGGAAGGACTTCGGTTTTATTCTGAGAGAAATGAAGAGCAATTCTGACTTCTGATGGGGAAAGCTTTCGACCTGGTACTCTTTAACAGGACTGCTGGGCTGAAAAGGGATGGAGGATGTGGGTCTATGGGAACTCTCCATAATTTCATCTCAATTTTGCTGTGGACCTAAGACTACTCTTAAGAAACCAAAAGTTTGTTAATTAAAAAGAGAGTGAGATGGATGAGGAGCAAGGCCGAGCAGTGAGGAAGCTCCGTAGGACGGGCTGGCATTGGAGAGGTGGATGGAAGTGACTGAGAGTCGGACTTGTGTATGTCTTCAGGACGGAGGGAGAGAAAGACAGAGGGTCAAGGTCACTACCGGCTTTCGGCCTGAGTGTTGGAGGACAGGGCTGGCAAGTCCAGGTGAAGAAGGCTCACAGAAAACCCTAAGCTCCGCGAGAAAACACGACAGAGGCTAAGCCCCAACCTCCAGACACCCACAGCCTATGATGTCAGGACTGGGGCAGAGTGAGGACCCTCCTGCAGGCTCCCTGCCCTCTTCTCTGGCTACAGTTCTGTCCTGTGTCCAACCACGGGGACAGACAGCCAGGTGGCAATGACCTCAAGGCCCTTCTAGGGGACAGGTCCTGGGGTTGAATGTCTGAGAAACAAACATCCTCCTCCATCTGGCTGATGAGCTGAGCTTTCACAGTGGTGATAAAGGGGTGATGTTCGGAGCAGGGGGACCCCACACATGTCACCAAGGGCCTTCCCCCGGCTTCCCAGCAGCCTAGCTCCCCAGTCAGAGCTCGCAGGGAACCACACCAGCCCTCAGGGCAACCAATCAAATGGGGTACATGTCCTGGGAGGGGGTGTGAGGGAGAGGTGAAGCAGGTTCTGACCTGAGCCATCTAGTTTGCAAAGCCCTGGATGGGTGACGTTGGGCAGGGGCAAGCACTGGGATCAGGTAGACAGGTGAGGGCCTGCTCACCTTTCTAAAGAGCTGGGACTTGATGCTATGTGTGGGTTGAATCAAGGAATGCTATCCTTCAGACTGGGCTTTAAAGACCTCTCTTGACTGCTGATGGAGAGAGGGTTTAGGGGTGACCCTGGAGGCAGAGAGATAGGGAAAGTGATGGAGGCTGAATCCCTCAGTGATGACAGGGATATGGGAGGTGCCTCCAGCAGGACGTGACTACTCGTGGGGCAAGTCAGGGGAAGACTCCTGTGCAACACTGCACTGCGATGGAGATCGGGGCACAGTGGGAGGTGGGGTCAGGGAGAACAGGACCAGTGTGCGCTTTCCCATGAAGCCTCCCGTCTGCTCTTTCTGGTTTTGGGGAATGGAGAGAATGGAGACAGGACAGTGCAGCCGGCCTCTGGCCCAAATGGCGAATGGTGCCCCAGGGGTAGCAGAGTTGGGGTGTGGGAAGGGGTAGGTGGGAGACGAGGTTCTAGGCTTAGTTCTGCCACAGGGCAGATAAGAGTGAGAGACCAGATGACCTGTAAGGCACTTTCACCTCGGACAATCTAGGTGCTCCACTGGCTAAATTGGAATCTGGGAATTTCTGCCAATATAAAATCCTACTACACACCTCCTGGCCCAGAAGGTGAGAAGAGAGGCATGGAGCATGCAACACGATCATGGAAGGAAGGCAGGTTCTCAGACCAACAACCTGGCAACCTATCTAGTCTCAGGTCTCACCATGCCGCCTTCCAGGCTGGGTTCTTTGTGTGAATCATCAGGACTCTTGCCTTTCTCCTCATCCACCTGACTGACTCCACTTGTTCTCTAGGAGTCACCTCTTCCAGGAAGCCCTCCCTGGCTTCACGCCCTTCCCAGACTCACCTTGATCTCAGCCTCAGTTCAGTTCAATTCGGTCTCTCAGTCGTGTCTGACTCTTTGTGACCCCATGGACTGCAGCATGCCAGGCTTCCCTATCTATCACCAACTCCTGGAGCTTACTCAAACTCATGTCCATTGAGTCAGTGATACCATCCAACCATCTCATCCTCTATCAACCCCTTCTCTGGCCTTCAATTTTCCCCAGCATCAAGGTCTTTTCCAATGAGTCAGTTCTTTACATCAGGTGGCCAAAGTATTGGAGCTTCAGCTTCAGCATCAGTGCTTCCAACGAATGTTCAGGACTGATTTCCTTTAGGATCAACTGGTTGGATCTCCTTGCAGTACAAGAGACTCTCAAGAGTCTTCTCCAACACCACAATTCAAAAGCATCAATTCTTCGGTGCTCAGTTTTCTTTATAGTCCAACTCTCACATCCATACATGACTACTGGAAAAACCATAGCTTTGACTAGATGGACATTTGGTGGCAAAGTAATGTCTCTGCTTTTTAATATGCTGTCTAGGTTGGTCATAGCTTTTCTTCCAAGGAAAAAGTGTCTTTTAATTTCATGTCTGCAGTGATTTTGGAGCCCAAGAAAATGAAATCTCTCACTGTTTCCACTGTTTCCCCATCTATTTCCCATAAAGTAATGGGACCGAATGCCATGATCTTAGTTTTCTGATCTCAGCCTATGGTACCCTAATGGCCAGTTTCTTTGTTTGGCTCCCCATGAGCCCCTCAAGAGCAGAGGCTGCACCATATTTGCCCCCATTCCCCCATCCTTAGTACATGACCACAACACAATAGGTGCTCAAAGAATGACTGAATGAAGAAACTTAATGAGCTGCTGTTTCATTTTACTGGAGAAAAATATCGGTTTTCATACCAGATAAATTGGATAAAACCTAATAATGTTCCAGTCAACACTGCAATTCCCCACTGAATTAATTTATATATTCGCTTGCAAGCTTAATAATATAGGCATATATTTTAGAGGGAACAGGTGGTGATGAATGACAGGCTTAATTAGGCAAATCATTCCACCTAAAATAAAAATATACAAACTCCAAGTGCAGTGATTCAGCAGCACAAGGGGAAAAAAAAATATGTTAAGAACAAAAGCTCCAACACAACTGTTTTCATTCCTTCTAATTAAGTTTCTCTTTAATCTGCAATTTTAAAAGGCAATTCTTTTAATTTAGTGATTTTCTGTAAAAGATAATGGAAGACACAGCCCTCAAAAGAATATCTGCATTTAGAGAAAAAACATACCATCCCTGTGAGTTGTTTGTTAGAATGACAGTATCTAATTAATTTCACCTATAGGCAATTACAAACAGAAGTCAGGGTTCTGCTGGAGGGAGGGGAGACTCAGGCAGGCAGGGCCAGGCCTCTGGAGCCCTTCATCTTTGGGGCAATGATGGGACCAGAGCCCTGGTGGCAGTGGGAGAGGTGGTCCAGTTAACGGCTCCACCAGCCTCTGTCTCCAAGGCAGGTGAGGTGGCCCTTCGCGATGCCCTAAATGTCCTTCCAAAGCTCTGATATGATGAGATCTTTAAGACCCAGCTCAGATCTCCTGGGAGGCCTTTCCTCCATCCAGGTTAGCCTTTGCTGTTGGTGGTCCCCTTCCTACTTGTATTATAGATTTCATATCAATTAGGCCTGAAGTTGGGTCAGTGTTAACAAGCACCCATGCTAGCTCTAACCCTCAAGACAACCCTGCCACTCTGTGAGTGACGGGAGGGGGTTACCATCTGGATCTCAGAGCTGTGACAGGGCCGGCCAGGCAGGCATTGCATCTCCCTCATTTAGTCTTTGAAATGACCACCAGCTGTATGATGTCTAGAAGCTTCCAAGGTCTGGCACAAAAGCCTGCCTTCCACAAAACCTCCCCACCCCGCCTTCTGAGAACTCCCCTCCTCCAGTATAGCTCACAGCACTCCACCCTTCTCTTGTATGGAGCTCAGCAAGCCCCCAGCCACTCCTCCCCTGACAACCCATGGGGTTCTCTGGGGGATAGTACCTAGGACTTATTTTCCTCTCCAATATCTTGTCAGCCCCTAAACTGACTACAGTGCTTGGCATAGAGGTGGTGCTTAGTAAATGTTTGCTTAGATGAAATAAATGTGTTCCTTCCAGATCTGGCTCCTTCCTGTTTATCATTCAGGGTTGGCCAAAGAGATCAGGTTCCCAAATTCCCATAAGCCTCTAAAGCACCGCTCTCTGGGTCCAGAAACCCTTGCTAGCTCCTAGGTCCCCAGGGCAGGAAAAGGCAGAAAACTCACTCTAGTCCTTGAGGCCCTCGGTGACTTGGTGACAGCCCTTCTGGGTTCCACCCCCACCCCTCGGCTCCAGTCACAAAGAACAGCTGGTCCGACGTGCCTCATCTCCCTGCTTCCAGGCCTCTGCTCTGCTGTGTCTGCCTGGAGAATCCCTTTCTTCACTATCAATGGGTGCAAAAATCCTAGCCATTTCTCAAAATTCAGCTTTCATGCTGCCTCCTGGGGGCAACTTTGGTCAAGACCACCCAAGGTGGAAGGCTTCCCAGGTGGCTAGTGGTAAAGAACCTGCCTGCCAATGAAGGAGACAAAAGCAACATGGGTTCGATCCCTGGGTGGGGAAGATCCCCAGAGGAGGGCATGGCAACCCACTCCAGCATTCTTGCCTGTAGAATCCCATGGACATAGGAGCCTGGTGGGCTACAGTCCATGGGGTCACAAAGAGTCAGACACAACCGAAGCAACTTACACGTACACAGGGCCCAGGAGAAAGGAATTCCTTTCTCCTTTCCGGGACCCCGCCTCCCCTGTCTAAGGCATTGTCTGACCCCACCCCAGTCCATATGATAGTACAGGGTACAGAGGTGTCTTCTCAGAACCAGATGGAGATGAGGCCTCATGCCTTAGCCTCTCCTGAAGTTCTCTGTGCCTGACACACAGTCCATGGGCTGCGACAAGGCCAAACGATAGAACTGCAGCGGCTCAGCTTCGTGGAGAGGGTATGGACTCTGGAGTTAGGAAGATCCAGGTTTGAATCTTGCCTCTGCCACTACTGTGTGATTTTGGGTAAGTTTTTAAACCTCTCTGAGCCTTAGCTGCCACTTCTATAAAACAGGGCTGACAAGGCCTAAACCATAAAGGATTATGGAGGTGATTAGTAAGAAAGGACATATAAAAGTCCAGGCAGGGCCTCTGTACATGGTGGTCCCTTCTCCCCATGGCCACATCCATGCTCAGAGCAGCTCCTTTTCATTTACTCAGGAGGATTAAGTGCCTTGTATCAGAAACCACCTTCTCCAGCCTGAGCTGAAATTCCTAAGACTCCAAGAAGACAAGACATATTCTGTTTTTTTCAAAGCTGAATTCCCAATGCCTAGGATAGTGCCTGATGTCAATGCTTAGACTCTATTGAGTGAATGAATCTCCACCCAAATTTATGGTCAGCAGGTCCAAAAAAAACCTCATTCATCAATCAAGAAAGGAAACTTAGGAGTTGGACTCCCCACTCAAAGCATTTTCAAATAGTTTTGAAAAATGACTTGACCTTTACTGAGTGCTTCCTGTTCACGGCGAGGCATATGTGAGGACCTGATGCGACATTCTCTGACCCTCACAACAAACTGAGGAGGTTGGTGGGACTTTATGTTTTTATGAGTGGGGCCTGGACCGGGCAAGTAGACTGCCCAGCAGAGAGGAGCAGGCCGTCACACCCTAGCCTCCTGCCCCTGCCCCTCTGCTTTGGGATGAAAGCCTGGGCAGCCTCCCCTCACCTAGGGGTGCTCTAGGAGTGCCTTTTTCTAGGCCAGGCAGGGAGAGAAGACTTGACAGTCTGCCAGACACTCCTGAGTCCTCCGGGCTGACCACAGGTAAGGATGTCGGCCCCTAAGGATGGTTCACAGGGAACCAGAAGGAAGTGAAGGGGCCCTAGGGCCTTGGGTCCCCAGGTGGGGCCTGTGATCAGTGGCCACATCTTTCTGGCTGGCCTCCGGCCTCCCCAGTTCTCCAGCACAGGACAGAGTCCCTTACATGGGGCAACAGGGATTAGAGAGCTGAAAACAAAACCCTGTGCACAGAGCTTTCAGGTGCTGAAGAGGCCTTTTAAGGCCCCATGTGGATGAGGCGAGAACAAATACGGGGCTGACAGGAGGGGCCTGCACAGTGTTCCAGGTCTGGTGTTTGTTCATGGATATCCTATTACTTTGAAAACACAAGGGCAGAGAGACAGGACGAAGGTGCCCACAGCACCCTTTCCGCACAGTCTAGGGTGCTGATTCCTGCACACTGCTGGCCTTGACTCTGGCCGGTTTTTGGTAGACGGGACAGGTGTGGAGTGGGGAGGGCAGGGGTAGAGAGGCATATAAAGGGCTGCAACCCAGGCAGTCATGAGCCTCCAAGAGGGGGCAAGGAGGCAGACTGTGCATTGATTTGGGGAGGGGGTTCCCCCTTGACCCAGAGTCCATGGAAGCTTTCATACAATGCGTAAGCACTCCTACTTGACTAAAACTCTGTTCCCAACAACGGTCCTCTGCTGCTTCAACTTTCTAAACATACCTTCTGCATCATCTTGCTTGTTCCTCATAGACAAGCATTAGAATTTCCATTTTACAGGTGGAGAAACTAAGGCCCAGAGAGGTGAAGCCCCCTTTTCCCCTGCAGTTCAAGAGCAGGCCTCACTCTCTCCTCTCTCCAGGGAGTGAAGGCTGTACCTGCAGATAGGGTGTAAGACAACGGGCAGCTCAGCACATGTTTGGCTGGCTCTTTTAGGATCACCAACAACAGGCCTCTGTGTTCCCTTCACAGGCATATGCAGGCCCCGGGACACCATGCTGCCATATCTCAAGGGCAGTGCCTGAGAACAGAAGTTCCTCATTATAAGAGGGGGTAGTGGTGACTTCCCGAGAAGCAGGGCATGGGGAAGCCTGTGAAGCAGGCGCCTAGAGGCCGCCTGGGCTCTAGGAATGGCATCTGGGTTCCAGGAATGCTGTCCGTGCGTGTACACCCAAGCCTGGACTGGGGAAGGAGGGCCTGGCACGAGTGAGCTTGCCTTTATCCTCCTAGTCTACACCCCAAAAGGGAAACATGGATGTGGCTGCCTGGTGCAAAGACCCCACCCCGAGAGCTGCTGCTTGACTGCAGGAAAAGTAGGGATAAATCCTGATGAAAATGATAAAATGACCTAAACACAGAGGCCTTTACAGCTGTCAAAGCAAGCCATCTCCACCATCATAACTCATTTTAGACATGAGAAGTGACCAGCTGTGAAAGGGACTGTCCCATGTCCCATGTCGACAGCTAGACTTGAACTTGAACCCATATCTTCTGAATCCCAGGGGCCTCTAACAAGTTGAGCACAAATCCCATCTACAGTGCAACAGGTTCTCAAAAACAGTAGTGAGAATAAAGATACCAAAAGCCAGCATCCACCGAACACTCACTGTGACCCTGACTTCTGGCACCAATTCCAATTACCACCTGGTTTTACAGATGAGGAAACAGGCCGTTTGACCCAGATCACCCTGCTAGCAAGTGACAGCCCAGGGGTTTAAATCTAGACCCTGCAAGCTCTGCTAGCTCTGGGCTGGTCTTCCTGTCAGATGGAGAATGCCCACTCAGATCTAATGCAGTGTGTCTCCTAACACTTTCACCTGCAGATACCCATAGACACTTAGAATCAGTCATAGGGCCTCGGAGAGGAACTTCCCTCATCCACAAGCCTCAGAGGATGTGCAAGAAGCAGGCTAGGCACTTGTAGAAATGAGTCTTCCCTCTCAGGAACCCCCAAACCTCAACCCAGCTGCTCACTGTTTCTGCTGCTGCCCATCCATAGACGGAATTACAGGAGAGGAATGACAGGAGGGGACAGGTGCCTGACTCTCAGGGCCCTGCTTGCCATCTACCGGCACACCAGTCTCCCCACCCACAACCTGGCAGGCGGGTTCACCGGCCAGCCCTCAAATATCCAGGGACACACTCTTGGCTTCTAGTTCAGACCGATGGCAGCGACCACAGCCATCACCAGCCAATCACAAACGCCCTTCTTTTGTGCAGGCCCCTCTTCCTCATTTGAAGAGAAGACAGGTGTACAGCTTGAAAAAGTGATGTGAAAACATACCATCTCTGTGTGAGCAGGCTGTGTGATACCCCTCAGGAGAACCTGGGGTCGGTTTTCCTGAGACCGAATTTATTCAATAATTTAATAAATACTTGTGTGTTCATTACATGCCAGGCACTGATCTAAGGTGGGGACCTAGGTGTCAACAAGGCCCGCCGAGTCTCTGACCTCACAGAACTTAAAACCTCTGTCCACAGGAAGACCTCTGTCTTGTCTCATTCTACTAAACCTTTGGGTTTTTTTCCACACAGGAAACAAAGGCACTTGAAGAAGAAACATTTCTATCAACATAATTAGCAGGCAAGCCAAAGCTATGAAACACCAGTGTTTTTCTTTTCTTTTTTTTTTTAAGGTTACTAAATGAATTCATTCATATGTCAAACAGAAAAACCAACTGGAAAAACCTGTCCCTCAGTAACATATCAGCCAAAGGAAGCGAGTGATCCCAGTTCTCTCGTTTAAACCCTCCCCCTCCTCTCTGCAGACCTGCTGTTCACACGTGTTAAACATTAATTACAACTGTTACTCATTACATAGCAAAAAGCTCGGAGTACCAACACAATTGTTAATTTCCTCCCAGGCCCAAGGCATTCTGGGAAGCTAAGCAGGGGGCAGGAAGCATGCTGGAGCCCCACTGGGGCCAATGGAGGAGGTGGCATGCGCAGGGTGTACCAGGGGATGGTGGCAGATTCCCCGTGGACTCTTCTGCCGAGGCTGAGCCTGTTTATTCTAGGCACACGAGCATGAGGCACAGGCCTGGTGGGAACAGCGAGTCTAGAGCAGCCGCTGGCGCACTCAGTGTCAGCACCACCACCTTCAGAGCACCTGCGTTTCATGGTGACAAGTCACCAGCTCAGCACGGAGTGGGCGTGGCGGCTTCTGCCTTAAGAAGAGCCACCTTGTAAAGTAATTAGCCTCCAATTAAAATAAATTTATATTAAAAAAAAGCCACCTTACCCCAGCACAGGTAAAGGGAAGGTTCAGACCTGCCCGAGACATACTCACAATGTCGGTGCAGCAGTGGGGAGAGAGCCTGACTCGACTTCATTAGCTGTGTGACTGTGGACAGGCTGCTCACCGCCCCTGAGCCCGAGTGGTGCCATCTGTGTGATCCACACCATCCCTTGCGGGACTTCATAGGGTTAACCCACGCCAGCCTCATAACTGGGGCTCACTGTTAACTTCCTGCCCCTCCTCCATCACCCCCTTACCTTCATGGGATTATCTTAAATTAGCCAACTGAGCTGGCCCTAGGGGTGACTCACAGATGTTTAGGAAACAGGCCTGGGACCTTACTTTCCCCTTCCTCTGCCCTTTGAGCCTCACTTGATGAGGCTGGGAAAATGTCAAAACGCAAGAGGGTGCCTGCCAAAGGGGTGACCAACACAGCAATAGCACCCCTGCAGCGGACAGTGATGAGGGAGTATCTGGCTGTTCCAGAATAAACCAGTGCACATCCACAGGGGATGTGGGGGGAGCACAGAGGGGCCCCAGCCCAAACTGGGACGGGGGTGGGGAAGGGAGTCATGTCAAGGGAGGCTTCCTGGAGGAGGTGGCACTGACACCCCCGAGCCAAGCTGTGATGCCCCTTCCCTACCTCCTCCCTGACCCCAGCACCTAACATATAGTAAGTACCGAGTATGCTGTAGGTTCTTAAAGTGGGGTCCCCAGACCAGCAGCCTCAGCAACACTTGGGATCCTGTTTGAGATGCATTCTCCAGCCTCGTCCCTGGAACCTACTGAATCAGGAGCTCTGGGGGTGGAACCCTGTAATCTGTTTGACGCTTCTTGCAGATGACTCTGCCATGTGCTCTGAGCAAACCAACTAACGAACATGTCACAGCTAGAATCGAGAGGGGTTTGGGGGAGATTGGCAGTGGGGACCCTCTCACACCTGGGGACCAGTGGCCTGGTCCTCAGGAGGGACTGAATAAAGGATGGAAGAACTGGGTGGTTCATGGTGAGAACTGTTGCTGGAATCGAGATGGGAGTATTTCCTACAGAAGTATTGTTTTCCACACTATCTATACCTCTCATTGCCTGTAGTAACTGGTAATGGATTTCATAAATGGGCCCTCTGTGCCCCCAAAGTAGCTTTTTATGCAGTACTGTTTTAATATATAAAATTAAATTTTATTGAATACAGCAAGCCTTCCCTGATCACCAGTAACCATTCTCTCAGGCATGACCCTTTAGAGTTTATGAAGTCTTTTTTCAATCTTCTCCCTTGATCACCACAGAGATCCAGTGTGATACAGTCTGTGACAGTCCCTGTTTTACAGACGGGAAAACTGAAGCTCAGGAGGCTGAGAGCCTGTCTGAGATCCCACAGCTGGTGAGTGGTGGGGCTGGCATTGTGCACTTGGGATTGTCTGACTCCAACTATTGTCCCAGTGGCTCCTGACACCAAGACACTGTGCTGAGCTTAGTGTCAAGGACAGAGAAATTGGCCAAGGAGCTTAGTAAGGAAGATAGATAAGTACTCAAAATAAGTATATTCAGCACTGAGTCATGTCTGTCTTCTCTTTTCGCTAGAAGGCATGCCCATTGCTGGCTAAACCCAGGACATTGCTTTAAAAGCAGCTTCAATGGGGACAAATCTCCAGACAGTGAGTCAAAAACAAAATGACTTTGTTTCTCTGAAAAATCTTTTTTTTTTTTTTTAATTTGACCACGCCAGGTCTTAGTTGCAGCACATGGACCTTTGATTTTCACGGCGGCATGCAAAATCTCTAGTTGTGGCATATGGGACCTAGTTCCCTGACCAGGGATCAAACTTGGGCTTCCTGCATTGGGAGCAGGAAGTTTTGCCCACCGGACCACCATGGTAGTCCCTCTCTGAAGTATCTTAAGGGCGCCCTGCACCCACTCTCTTGCTTCCCGGCACCTTTAGTAAGCACTCTGATCACTTGCTTCTTCTCAGAGGCAACTGCAATCATTAAAAACGTAGCTTTTAACTCGACCCACTGAATTAAAAAGAAATGTTGATCCATGCTCTGTGTATGGCCCAGCTGGCTCTGCCATGAGGTCTCCAGCAGTTCCTGTTCCCTCCCTGGGCCTCAGTTCCCTTGGCTGGACAACGAGTGGGATGCCATGGTGCGGGGACCCCTCCCTGTGCAGACCAGGGGCAGAGCATGACCAACCCGTGGGATGGCTCTGGTCATCCCCGTGCAGTCATGAACCTTCCAGAACTTGGGCTGCCACAGGTTCCTCAGCTGGAACCATTTCGAGTGGAAACCTACACCCCAGGCACATATCCTACTCACTCTAGACACAAGGAGAAATTGGTGACACTGCCAACAAGGTCTATATAGTCAAAGCTATGGTTTTTCCAGTAGTCATAAATGAATGTGTGAGTTGGACCATTAAAGAAAGCTGAGCGCTGAAGAATTGATGCTTTTGAATTCTGGTGTTGGAGAGACTCTTGAGAGTCCCTTGGACAGCAAGGAGATCCAACCAGTCCATCCTAAAGGTAATCAGTTCTGAATATTCATTGGAAGGACTGAAGCTGAAACTCCAAAACTTTGGCCACCTGATGCGAAGAACTGACTCATTTGAAAAACCCCTGGGATGCTGGGAAAGATTGAAGGTGGGAGAAGAAGGGAATGACAGAGGATGAGATGGTTGGATGGCATCACCAACTTGATGGACGTGAGTTTGAGCAAACTCCAGGAGATGGTGAAGGACAGGAAGCCTGGTGTGCTGCAGTCCGTGGGGTTGGAAAGAGTGGGACACAACTGAGCGACTGAACAACAACCCAGGGGCTCTGGGAGGATGAAGGCTCCAGCACGTTACATGCAGTATCTTGGATGGTGTCAGACAATTGAGACATCAATAGGGTAATGGCTTGGGTTCTAAGTGGGACTTAATAGGTTCAAATTCTGGCTCTGCAGCTGACTAGCTGTAGGATCCTGGGCAACTGTTTCTTTTCTTTGGGCTTCAATTTCTGTATCTGTAAAAGGACAAAACTAAGATCCCAGGAGGTGGTTGGGAGGATGAAATGAGATAACACAGGCTAAAGTGTTCTGTAAATATTACCACTACCAGTACAGTGCTCTGTAAGCCTCACCAGGACTCTCTGCAGCAGACACATTTCCCCAGAGAGAGCACAGAGCCTCCAGGAGAGGTTCTATCCCTGTCCTTCCAGTGGCCCCCAGAGATGTGGAGACTCCACATCCGCGCCCCTCCCGCCCCCCGAGCCCAAGTCTGCTTCTCTAGGTTACCCACCCAGTCCTCAGCTGCCTCCCCGTGTGGCCATCTCCTGGGTAGGCTCTGTCCATCTTACAAAACCCAGGGACTGGTCAGACCCTGTGCATCAGGCTGTGCCACCCGAGACAGCATGGAATCACTCAGGATGCTTCTCCTGCCCCACACTGGGTAGGGAGCTGCATCAGTGAGGGGGTGGACCTGCTGCCTATGAAGTCTCTGGGGCGGGTGAGTCAAAGCAGCGGGGGGGAGCCGAGTCCAGCCAGCTCTGAAGGCAGGTGAGTCTGTCGGGTGGGCAGGGGGCTGACAGCCTGATTGTAAAACTGGGGGTTGGGAGGAACTCGGTCCAGGCATGTGTGCTGAGACTCCAGTGCTGGGTGCGTGGGGGCGGGTATCCTGGCTGAGGCTATCAGCAGCTTCCCATAGGGAGGGCAGGCAGGATGCCTCCTTCACCTGCTACAGAACTCTGAGAGAAGGAAAGAATATCATTCCCAGGAAGTGAGGACCACCGCACACCCTGCAATAGCTGTTTTCACGACAACCCGGAAGTGATAATCGAGCCTTCCCGAAAGGCCGCACTGGCTGAGAAGGCCACCTTCTGTGGGGAATGCCGAAGCACCCCTTACAAAAGCCTACTTTCACGAATGCAGTGCAGGACAGCACTGTGAAGCGTGGAAAGCACTTTTGCTTCACAGACTGAATCACAGAGATAGTTCAGAGGGCTCCCCTTCCCCCAGCCTCCGGCCAGCATGCTGGGGTCCTGATGAAATGAAGCACAGATGGAGCTTTGGAAGTGGGGGGCTGCAAGCCAACCTCCCACCACAGGGCAAAGCCCTCCGGATACCAATACTGCCTCACTCAAGCTTCTGCTGGCCAATCTCAGTGACAGGAAGCTCATGATACACTTTCAGGTGTACCTGAAATTCTTACCACTCACCGGGACCGTATATCCCTACGGCTCCTCCTTGGTAGGCCCACCTCTGCCCTTTGGGGGTCCTCACACCGTACACCTTTGGAAATCTGAAAACACTGCCCAGGTTCCTTCATGCGAGCTAAACAGGCAGAATCAGAAATATAAAGGCTGGAAAGAGATGATGACAGTTTTGCCCAGTGGATTTTTAGCCCAGCTACAGATCCTGTTCCTAGGCTCCTGGGGCCCATCACAGCACCCAAGGGCCCAGAGAAATGGGCAGGGCACCTCAAACAGGTGTTGTGAAAACGAGGACGAGGCGCAGCTCAGCAATGCCTTGCTCCCTGACACCGCCAATGACGCGCTAAAGCACATGCTGCACGCTCTCCTCATTCAGGCAGGGGGTGGGAGCCGCCTTTGCTCCTGAGCAGCCACCCTTCCTGGTTTACAAACGGGGCTCCGGCAGCACTTCAGCAAGCCAGTCAAGCTGTTTCCACTTGTTCTGGCGGTGCATCCACCTCACTCCACCTGCACTCTGGGCTAGGAAACAGGAGGGTGCTCCTACCTGACAATTTCTGTCCAGATGTGGGGAGGGGATCTGGTCAAAGACTCAAGACTGGTGCTCACAGTGTCCCTCCAGCCAAGGGAAACAACTTCCTTCTATGCCCCAGAAATCAGAACTGAGCCAAAAACTTCTTGGAGAAAGCACAATCAGTATCCAGGGCTGCCCTTGGGGCTCAGCAGTAAAGAATCTGCCTGCAATGCAGGGGAACTGGGTTTGATCCCTGAGTCGGGAAGATCACCTGGAGCAGGGCATGGCAACCCACTCCAGTATTCTTGCCTGGAGAATCCCATGGACAGAGAAGCCTGGTGGGCTACNCAGCAGTAAAGAATCTGCCTGCAATGCAGGGGAACTGGGTTTGATCCCTGAGTCGGGAAGATCACCTGGAGCAGGGCATGGCAACCCACTCCAGTATTCTTGCCTGGAGAATCCCATGGACAGAGAAGCCTGGTGGGCTACAGTCCATGGGATCGCAAAGAGTTGGACACGACTGAGTGCCTTAGCACACAGCCATAATGAGCATCCACTCCAGAGCAGGACACACAGTTGATGAGGTACATGACTTGATGAGACACAGGTGGGGACAGGATTCTGCGTCTGCCTCCTAACAGCAGCCTAAGCAGTTGACCTACAATGACACATGTGATAGCAACTCAGCAACAGAAAACCAAATCCAGAATGGAGACCCGCGGCTCAGAAACTGGGGACCAGTTCTATCTGAGACCTTGTGATTGTTTGTGAAATGTATAGTAGTTCTAAAACCAGCTTTGGGCAGAACTGGGCAAGTTCTGGCCTGAGAGCCTTCTGAAGAGGTGATGTCATGTGGGGTAAGTGCTTTTCATTTTAACAAGCCTGAGAACCCCCTGGGGGTCTTTTAAAACTTATTGACTCTGCAGGTCTGGGGGCTTCCCTCATGACTCAGATGGTAAAGAATGTGCCTCCAATGCAGGAGACCCAGGTTTGATCCCTGGGTTGGGAGGACCCCCTGGAGAAGTGAATGGCTACCCACTGCAGTATTCTTTCCTGGAGAATCCCATGAACAGAGGAGCCTGGCAGGCTACAGTCCATGAGGTTGCAAAGAGTCAGACATGACTGAGCGACTAACACTTTCACTTTCTGCAGGTCTGGTCTGGGGCCTGAGACTTGCATTTCTCACCAGTTCCCAGATGATGTGATGCTGCTGGTCCAGGGACCACATTTCAAGCAGTAAAGCATCAGACTAGACCAGAACATCAAAGGTAACATGACCTGCAAGGTGGTCAGTCCAGGAGAGGGTAAGATGCCACACCTGCCTGCAGTGTCATCTCTTCCCATGGCCTTGGTATCTAGAACAGTTGTCACACGAAACGTGTGGCCCTTTAATCAAACTGGTGTTTGTGAAGAGCCACCTCTGGAACAGCATCAGTCCCATTCTAGCTTCTCCCACACCGAGGATCAACCATGCCAGGGGACAGTCCTTGGGTTTCACTGTACCGGGTAGGAAAGGCTGTGAAATGCACTGGAGAGATGTGAGGTGACCAAGGACCTTTCAGCTACCCAATTACTCTTAGCCCCAGCTTTTGGCTGGCACACACCGCCTGCCAGATGGGCCCAGCACCTACAGCACTGACTCTGTATGGTGAAAGAACTGCCCCACCAGGGTCACGAGCAGGAAGCTCTGCAGGCCTAAAGAGGCAGCAAGGAAGCCCGTGGGACGTGGGGATGTGCTAGGAGGGCTCACAGTGGTGGCAAAGGAAGTGCAGGACTTTCCCAGATAGGACACAGCTGGGAAAGGGCACTTAGCAGAAGGCAGAGACTGCACAGAGTGCTGCATCCAGGGAACTGAGCCATACGTGCTAGCGTAGTCAGAACCTCAACTGAGGGAATCAAGACAAGCCCTAGACACTGACTGTGCTTTCTCCAAGAAGCTTTGGCTCAGTTCTGATTTCTGGGGCATAGAAGGGAAGATGGAGGGGCCTGATTTCTGGGGCCACATCTGGAGGGCAGAGGCCTCACTTCTGAGCCCCAGAAAGGGAGGAAGGGTCTAGTTGTGCTTGAAAATGGGAGATTCTAAACAAAATGAAGGTTAAAAATAAAAACTCTTCCTTTATGACCTTCAATGTGATAAGTTAGTCACTCCATGTTTCTCTGTTCATATGCCAAAACTCTTAGAAGCACAGAAATTTTTTTGCATCTGACTTTCCCCTCTTAACATTAAACATAAGCATTTCCCAAGGCTGCTATACATAATAAACTCTTTGTCAACGTCACTTTTTAGTGGCTGCTCAATATTCCATTTAATCAATGCCCAAAGCCGAACATCCAGGTTGTTCCCCACCTCTCATGATCATCATGCCTTTTTCTGTGCTTTCGATCATAAGTTTGGATCCTAAGGACTGAGATTAGGATCAAAGGGTGTGAACATTGTTAGGTAAAAGATGACCAGGACACCAAAAAAGTGTCTAACAGGTTTAATGACGAAGCGCTCCCGGGCGGGGTTCCCAGACCCGAACGGGCAGGTCGAGGAAGTCTGCGCGCCCCGACAGTGTTAGAAGTTTGTTTATATATGCACGCTGCGAGGGATGGGCAGATTAATGTATGGGGGTTTGGATAGGTTGCCGGGCCGAGGTGTCGCGGGCTGATAGGTCCTTCTACGTGGCGGAGGTGGGGCAGCTTTAGCTGGCAAACTGTGCTGTCACTGGTCCCCAGGATCTGGGAGGCCCCTTCCTTAGGGACTTCCCCCGCCGGCGGGGGAGGGAAGGGGCAGCCCATCATGGCCCCCGGGGTCCGACCTTACAAACATAGCTGAAGACAGGTGACACATATGGCATACTGCTTTTCAGAAGGCTGTGGGAGCAGAGAGGCACCTGAGCCATTCAAGGGGCTCCAGGCCAGGGGCAGGCGAGGTCAGCCCCTGAGGTCAGGACGTGGCCACAGCCTGTGCTCTGTGAACAGGCTTGTGCCGAATGAAGCTGGGACAGGAAATGCAGTGGCCCTGGATGCATGCAGGCCGTCATAGCTGCACGACAGGATGGAGTCACTGGGATCCACGAGGCCCAATAGGAGCCACTCTGCAGACCGATTTTCTTCTGTTTTTAAAATTTCCTTCCAAAATCTTGGCTTCAGTGAACTAGAGCATTACCAGCAGGACAGAGTCAGACAATGAGATCATCTGGGCTGTCTAGATCCTGGCCTCCAGGATCTTCCTCATCTCTGAAGGGCCCAGCTGCACTAGAAACCTCGTGGCTTACCTGAGCAGGCAGGGACCCGTGCACTTACTTCCTTTACACAGGGGAGTGCCATGCAGGTGAGCAGCCTCCTCTGAGTGGGGCCGCTGGCTCCTTACCTGCCAGAGCTGGGATAGTGACCCGGTTCCACTCCCACGGCTGATCGTACTCGTCGGCGGGCCTGTCGTCATCCTGGGGCAGCTTGCTCTCCCGCAGCCGGGGGCTGATCGTGCTCTCTGAGTCCGAGTCCACGCTTTGGCCCTCGGGTTCATAAGGGGTGTCGTACAACTGGATGCCTTTGTGCTGCGACCGGACGCTTTCCTGCCTCTGAAATTCTGCAGGCGAAAAGGAAGGAAGCAGAGATGTAAAGCATGCACAGCACATGCCTCCTCACCTGGGACCTGCCGAATGATACCCATGGTAATTCAGAGCTGCCAGCCAGGGAGATGGGGACTGCACAGAACAGACCCCTCGTTGCATTTAACTGCTGCCCTCCCTTCGAGGGCAGTGTCCATGGCTCAAGGCTTCCTCACAAAGATTTCAAATACCGGACCAAACAACAGAACCAGAACACTCCCTGTCACCATCCGCTATCTTCAAGGGCAGAGTCCAGACATGAGCGTGATGTCCTGGGTGTGTTCCAACACCGGCCCAGGACACGCAGAGCTCTCAGCAACCCCCTGCTTACAGATGGGGGGTGGGGGTGGTCTTCCCATTAGGGCAGCTCCCTGGTCTCTGGACTTATCATTCTCCATCTATAAGATGAGGAAAATGAAAGTGAAAGTCGCTCTGTCGTGTCTGACTTTTTGAAACCCCATGGACTATACAGTCCATAGGATTCTCCAGGCCAGAATCCTGAAGCGGGTAGCATTTTCCTTGTCCAGGGGATCTTCCCCACCTAGGAATCGAACCAGGGTCTCCTGCATTGCATAGGCGGATTCTTTACCAGCTGAACTACCAGGGATAAGATGAGGAGACTGGGTCAAACGACCCTCAAGTTTCCACACAGCTCATATATTCATTTTACAGACCTAAGAAGCCAAGAACCACCTCCAGAGAATCCAGGGTCACTGATTTCTCCCCTACAAAGCCCCACGAGTGACCCTTTCCCTACATTTCTACTTCCCTCAGGGCCTGCCTGTCTCCTAACACGCTGAATACAGCCAAGACACTGGAGAGCAGAGGTCCAGTTTCACTTCTGAATAAGGAAGGAAAGCTCTTAATCTTCTGGAGAGGATGCCAGGGCCCGGCTCCAGTGTGGGCTGAGCAGCGGCCGCCCACCGAGATGAGGCCCCACACAGGGCACGATCCTTTCAGCGACTGCTCATTCCTGAGAAGACAGTGGCGGCTGAATGACAAATACCAGGACGCTATACCAGGCTCTTCCTCATCAGAAAAGGGGGCATTTTTCTGGCTTTGATCATGAGCACCCCCTGTGTGCAGGGGGACAGGCGGGGTTGCTGAGGCTGCTCTCAGCAACCTAAATTAGCATAATACTCTTTTCAGGAAGGGGTCTCCTGCAGGGCCTCTGAGGGATGAGGCAGGAGGAGAGATGACATTTGAACTGACAGCTCTGACACGTGGAGGGATAGGACGAGGGACAGGATTCCCTGTGGTGGGACCAGGGAAAGCCAAGGCAGCACAGCTGGAGAAAGGTGTTCACTGCCCATTTTCTTATTTGTAAGATACACACACACATATATATACATATATAGCATTTGCCATTTAACCATTAAGTGTGCAATTCAGTGACATGAAGTATGTTCACACTGTCATGCAGCTATCACCACCATCCATCTCCAGAACTTTCTCATCATCCGAAACTGAAACGGTCCCCCACTAACCCCTCCATTTCCCCTCCTCCAGCCCCTGGCAACCCTTCCCCCTTCTGTCTGTGAATCTGACTACCTAGGGACCTCATACAGTGGAGTCATGTAAGGTACTTGGCTGGGGACACTTGGTCTTCTTTGAGAGTCTTATTTCACTTACAATGACAGATTGTAGCACGTGTCAGAAGTCCACTTCTTTTTAAGGCTGAATAATAGTCCATTATATGTCTGTTTGGGGCTTCCCAGGTGGCACTAGTGGTAAAGAACCCGCCTGCCAATGTAGGAGACTATGAGAGATGGCGGTTCAATCCCTGGGTCAGGGAGATCCCCTGGAGCGGGGCACGGCAACTCACTGCAGTATTTTTGCCTGAAGAATCCCATGACAGAGGAGCCTGATGGGCTACAGTCCGCGGGGTCGCAAAGTCAGACGTGACTAAAGTGACTTAGCATGCATGCAAATGTTTATTTGCTGCCTACTTCTGCTGGAGCACCAGGTCCAAGGGGGTGGGAAGAGGGGCGATGGGGCTTGACACAGAAGTGGTGAGAGTCTGAGAGTGAGCTGTTCAAATGGCGTTATGAGGCGTTCTCCAAATCAGAATTCCAGCACCACAGAGATACAATAGGAACCCATGGGAGTCGCACGTCTTGAAGAGCAGTTGACAAAACACATAGATGACATCAGCCCTTCCTAGGAACCNTACCTGCCAGAGCTGGGATAGTGACCCGGTTCCACTCCCACGGCTGATCGTACTCGTCGGCGGGCCTGTCGTCATCCTGGGGCAGCTTGCTCTCCCGCAGCCGGGGGCTGATCGTGCTCTCTGAGTCCGAGTCCACGCTTTGGCCCTCGGGTTCATAAGGGGTGTCGTACAACTGGATGCCTTTGTGCTGCGACCGGACGCTTTCCTGCCTCTGAAATTCTGCAGGCGAAAAGGAAGGAAGCAGAGATGTAAAGCATGCACAGCACATGCCTCCTCACCTGGGACCTGCCGAATGATACCCATGGTAATTCAGAGCTGCCAGCCAGGGAGATGGGGACTGCACAGAACAGACCCCTCGTTGCATTTAACTGCTGCCCTCCCTTCGAGGGCAGTGTCCATGGCTCAAGGCTTCCTCACAAAGATTTCAAATACCGGACCAAACAACAGAACCAGAACACTCCCTGTCACCATCCGCTATCTTCAAGGGCAGAGTCCAGACATGAGCGTGATGTCCTGGGTGTGTTCCAACACCGGCCCAGGACACGCAGAGCTCTCAGCAACCCCCTGCTTACAGATGGGGGGTGGGGGTGGTCTTCCCATTAGGGCAGCTCCCTGGTCTCTGGACTTATCATTCTCCATCTATAAGATGAGGAAAATGAAAGTGAAAGTCGCTCTGTCGTGTCTGACTTTTTGAAACCCCATGGACTATACAGTCCATAGGATTCTCCAGGCCAGAATCCTGAAGCGGGTAGCATTTTCCTTGTCCAGGGGATCTTCCCCACCTAGGAATCGAACCAGGGTCTCCTGCATTGCATAGGCGGATTCTTTACCAGCTGAACTACCAGGGATAAGATGAGGAGACTGGGTCAAACGACCCTCAAGTTTCCACACAGCTCATATATTCATTTTACAGACCTAAGAAGCCAAGAACCACCTCCAGAGAATCCAGGGTCACTGATTTCTCCCCTACAAAGCCCCACGAGTGACCCTTTCCCTACATTTCTACTTCCCTCAGGGCCTGCCTGTCTCCTAACACGCTGAATACAGCCAAGACACTGGAGAGCAGAGGTCCAGTTTCACTTCTGAATAAGGAAGGAAAGCTCTTAATCTTCTGGAGAGGATGCCAGGGCCCGGCTCCAGTGTGGGCTGAGCAGCGGCCGCCCACCGAGATGAGGCCCCACACAGGGCACGATCCTTTCAGCGACTGCTCATTCCTGAGAAGACAGTGGCGGCTGAATGACAAATACCAGGACGCTATACCAGGCTCTTCCTCATCAGAAAAGGGGGCATTTTTCTGGCTTTGATCATGAGCACCCCCTGTGTGCAGGGGGACAGGCGGGGTTGCTGAGGCTGCTCTCAGCAACCTAAATTAGCATAATACTCTTTTCAGGAAGGGGTCTCCTGCAGGGCCTCTGAGGGATGAGGCAGGAGGAGAGATGACATTTGAACTGACAGCTCTGACACGTGGAGGGATAGGACGAGGGACAGGATTCCCTGTGGTGGGACCAGGGAAAGCCAAGGCAGCACAGCTGGAGAAAGGTGTTCACTGCCCATTTTCTTATTTGTAAGATACACACACACATATATATACATATATAGCATTTGCCATTTAACCATTAAGTGTGCAATTCAGTGACATGAAGTATGTTCACACTGTCATGCAGCTATCACCACCATCCATCTCCAGAACTTTCTCATCATCCGAAACTGAAACGGTCCCCCACTAACCCCTCCATTTCCCCTCCTCCAGCCCCTGGCAACCCTTCCCCCTTCTGTCTGTGAATCTGACTACCTAGGGACCTCATACAGTGGAGTCATGTAAGGTACTTGGCTGGGGACACTTGGTCTTCTTTGAGAGTCTTATTTCACTTACAATGACAGATTGTAGCACGTGTCAGAAGTCCACTTCTTTTTAAGGCTGAATAATAGTCCATTATATGTCTGTTTGGGGCTTCCCAGGTGGCACTAGTGGTAAAGAACCCGCCTGCCAATGTAGGAGACTATGAGAGATGGCGGTTCAATCCCTGGGTCAGGGAGATCCCCTGGAGCGGGGCACGGCAACTCACTGCAGTATTTTTGCCTGAAGAATCCCATGACAGAGGAGCCTGATGGGCTACAGTCCGCGGGGTCGCAAAGTCAGACGTGACTAAAGTGACTTAGCATGCATGCAAATGTTTATTTGCTGCCTACTTCTGCTGGAGCACCAGGTCCAAGGGGGTGGGAAGAGGGGCGATGGGGCTTGACACAGAAGTGGTGAGAGTCTGAGAGTGAGCTGTTCAAATGGCGTTATGAGGCGTTCTCCAAATCAGAATTCCAGCACCACAGAGATACAATAGGAACCCATGGGAGTCGCACGTCTTGAAGAGCAGTTGACAAAACACATAGATGACATCAGCCCTTCCTAGGAACAGCATTCTTTAGACTGGGCTTCATGATTTAATACCAGCTCACAGGGCCGACAAAAACTCCACCCTGTGAACAGCACCTGATACAACAGAAACTAACTGATGCTGGGCAGTGACCTTTAGTGTTTTAAATTAAACAGCACTATGGTGATATCTTTCAGTGTCACATCTTTTGGCCTTTTCATACTCATAAAGAAAGCTGAGCACTGGAAAATTGATGCTTTTGAACTGTGGTGTTGGAGAAAACTCTTGAGAGTCCCTTGGACTGCAAGGAGATCAAACCACTTAATCCTAAAGGAAATCAATCCTGAATATTCATTGGAAGGACTGATGTTGAGGCTGAAGCTCCAATACTTTGGCCACCTGATGCGAAGAGCTGACTCATTGGAAAAGACCCCGATGCTGGGAAAGACTGAAGGCAGGAGGAGAAGGGGGCGATGGAGGATGAGATGGTTGGATGGCATCACTGACTCAATGGACCTAAGTCTGAGCAAGCTCTGGGAGACGGTGAAGGACACAGAAGCCTGTGCTGCAGTCCATGGGGTCGCAAAGAGCTGGACATGACTGAGCAACTGAGCGACATCAACACCAGGTGGTGTCTCCCACACTTCACCGAGCCACACCCCAACTTCATGATTTTCCCATTTTCTAGTACCGCCTGCTTTACTATTTACCATTTTTTCTTGATGTTGTCTCTTTTTTTAGAGTAAACAAACCCACTTAAGAAGGAAACATTTAATTACTGCCCCATAAACCATTACCTTTTACCGAAAAACAGATGATAAACATAAAAAGAATGAACAAGAACAAAACCAGCTAGGTAGGTACATCTCCCAAAGCCCAAGGCTTGCTTTCTCTCTGCTGAAAAGGTGAACAGCAAGCACTGGAGAGCTGATGGGGGGTGGAAGCAGCAAACCAATTAGCATCTTTGGCAAATAAGAATAACTTTCTCTTTTTAGGAAGAAAGAAAATGAAAAGTGAAAACCTCACTATGTGGCCACCTAAAATCGTGTCTCCTCTGAGATGTCCCATACTTTGGCAACACATGGCTTTATCGGGTCCCCTGAGTAAAGTGGCATGACTTATTACTTTTGCGGATGATGCTTTCATGTTTATGGGGGAGTAAGAGAGGAAGAGGTTTCCCAGGTGGTGCTAAAGGTAAAGAACTCCCCTGCCAATGCAGGAAGTTTGTCCCTGGGTTGGAAGATCCCCTGGAGAAGGGAATGGCAACCCACTCCAGTATTCTTGCTGGGAAAATCCCACGGACAGAGGAGCCTGGAGGGCTATAGTCCATGGGATCACAAACAGTCAGATATGACTGAGCGACTTAGTACACAAGAGGAGAAGAGAAGAGTTATAAGAGGAAGGACTTGACTAGAAAGTACTGGAGACAACTCCGTAGATTAGGAAATCTATCAAGCTACTTGAGCAGTGTTTTGTGGGGTTGTCATCGTCCGCATCACTGTTGTCCTGGTTCTAAAGACTGCAGTTTCGCCTCCTGTCTTTGGAGAATTCCAAGGGCTTGGGACATTGGGAACGCCGCTGACAGGCACTGACCTAGGAAAACCACCTTCCACTTCGTCTTCTTTCACAAGGAGGACTGACAACCAGTAATATGTGCTCTATAGCATCCAAAGCACTTCGCATGAAAATTCACCATTTAATCCTGGGCCTCAGAGCAACTCAAGGATGCTCTGTGGGCCGCCAGTAATCATGAACATCCTTGCTCATTTTCTGTCTTAGAGTGCAGCTGCAAACAGATATTCCATGAAGATGGGTGGGATAAGTGAACAACAACTGGCAGCCAGAATTACCCCAAATTCCAATTAATTCATGAAAGTCTCTGACTGCAGGGTTAAGGTACCTGGAACAACATGAAAAATGAATATGGTCTAGTGTTACACAATATTCAGAAGAGATGGATATTCTGCATAAACACCAGCCTAAAAGGAAAACATGTGCAGGGAACAGATTAGCTATTAAATCAGAGGGACTCATGCTTACACCTCTCAGACAGGATTTATTGTTCTGAAAGCATCTGCGCCTTACCAAAGCTGGGTTAGTAATGGCATGCAGTCGGGGCAGCGGATGTTAGAATGGTAATCATTAAAACGAGCTTCCCCCTGTAGTACATGGTGAATTCAAATTTTCATTAAGGCTCCAACAATAGGGAGCAGTTAAGTAAATTATGGCACGCTAACTGGATGGAATATTAAGCAGCCATTAAAATGATAAATCTGAAGATTATGTAGCTACATGGAAAATCGTGCATGAAATTATGCTAAGTTAAAAAGTGAAATACAAGACTGTTTATGTGTTGAGCAGACCCTATCTCGTGGGCTTTCTAAACAAGTCCTGGGCAATGTGAACAAAGCCCCAAAGGAATTCTACTTCTTGTTTAGAAATTGCTGGATACTGTCATCACACATTTTGCCCATAATATCTAAACTCTGATGACAGCTATGTTGTAAGAACTAATACACATGAATAAAGGGTGGAAAGTCTGATATGGGAAGGTAAACAGTTACTGTGTTTAGAGGGAGGTATTATTGCATAATAATTTTTGAAAGTTTTAAATAATGAATAAGGATGCTAGTAAAGAGAAAATGTAATTAAGAGAATCTCACATGAAAGTACACGTGATTTTAAGCAGGTTGGGTTTATAGGAGCTGTGTGTTTCGGAAGCAGTTGCTTTTGCCTGAGAAAACACCCATTTAGGGAGCATCTCTGCTCCTATTTAGGAAATATCTTCTTTCCTCTTTCCAAGAGTCCCAGGAAGTCAAGTGCTGTTGCACCATGCCAGCCCATCACTGTCCCCTGCCTAATGACCAGGTCCATCCTCCTTATAACTCTGACTGATCTGTGACGGTCCAGAGACTGATCTAATAGGGAGCTGTAACCATATGTTTTAAGTCACGAGTTATCTGGACATCACCATCTATAAACTCATGAAAAATGACCTTTCATATTGGGTGGCAGGCTGTGATTTTATGCCTCTTAGGCAGGGAGCAGAAACATTAAATTGACAGGGCAGAGATTTCTGCTGACCTCTGGAGTAGAAAGGTTTTCAAATGCACTACACATGGAGGAAGCGCACACACACACACAAAGAGCACTTTCTTTTAGAATCAGAGACTGTTGAGGAAGGCGTCCTGAGCACATTCACCAAGGGCACAGAGTCCAGAGGGTGAGGCTGGTGTGCTGATTAAGGACTGTAGCCCTGAGAGGCAAGGAGGGCCAGGGGTTCATCTGAGTGAGGAGCCCAGGACAGAGCTCAGTGCAAACCAGGGGCCTCCTAACTGGCTCTGAGAGTTCTGAGTTCCCCAAGTCCACGGGCAACAAGTTACACTTTGCTCTGGTGCTCACCAATTCTGTGCCTCCCCCTCACAGCTTTTTGTTTGTGTGTTTTTATTTGATTTCCTTTGTCTGTCTGTCAGAGTTAATTCTGGTGCTTAACCGCAATGGCTCGATTAGCTTAGATATGGGTAGATTCGGGTTCACCTGCCCTTCCTTCTAGTATGTGTATCTTGATCTCTATTATAGCAGCCTCATTATATACATTTCTTTTGTATTACGCACAGCCTCAAATCTGTATTTTGAAAGCAGGTGGATATACATCTAATGAAAAAGACTCGAAGGAAAAAAAAAATTTCTTTATCTCTTGACCTTCCTTTCAGGAACAGATACAAAAGGGCAGGGCTTGACGTCACCTTTCAGAAACAGTCTAAAAAAATCAGCGCACATTGCTGGTGTACCCAGCTTTCTCCAGGAGCATGGGTATCCCCTTGTCCTCACACCCAGTCAGCCGTCTACTGAATGCCCAGCACGTGAGCAGATTGAGACGAAGCAGAACAGTCATGGTCTTCAGGACTTGGTCCTGGGGACAGAGGGTCAGAGCCCCCAACACAGACAGAGGTGGCGTAGTGTCCTCAGTAGGGGCAGATGTGACCCTACAACTTAGTTGGGGGAAACCTGGGAAGGCCTTAATGAATTTAGACATGAGGGCATGCATGGTGGTGTGGCAGGGAAAATGGGTGTTTGATAAAGGAAGGACAGAAGCAGGGGCACAGCAGCTGGAACCACGAGGTGAACATGGGGAAGGCGGGCCATCCAGGGGCTCAGGCGGAGAGGAAGCGGAGGCAGGTGGGAGTGGTTCTGGGTGGCCTTGAATGCTGTAGGACGGCACCCCCAGGACTGTCTGAGGAGAGGTGCCCTAGAATCTCTGGACAGGGTGGAGATGGGTGGGGAGAGGCCGGCACAGACGTGCAGAAGCTGAGCTGGAAATGACAGATGCTGGCCTGCAGGCCCCTCATCTCTAATTTTGCCAGCTGGTTTGTCTGAGTATCCACACCAGATCCCAAATCATAGGGTAGCAGAGCTCAATAGAAATATGTGGTCAAGGAGGCCTCCCTTCCCAGGCCCCACCATCATCTCCCAGCCCAAGAAACCTCTATTCAGCCAGTGGTGGGCATGCCCGGCCCGCAGGCCTCCATGGTCTAGGACTGTATAATTAGGACAGTGCAACTGCCACTGTCTGGGGCTGCCCCACACGAGCCACCTGGGAGACAAAGTCCAGGCTCCAGATAATGGACAGGTGTGCTGGGTGAAACCACGGATCCCCCAGACTGCTGGGGCTCAAGTTCTGACCCCAGTGGGGGACCCAGAGCAAGCTGCCCCAGTTTCCTCATCTCTGAGTTGGGGGCAATAGTATCCAGGATGTTATAAGAATTAAACAAATCCATGCACCTTCAGTGTTTAGGACAGTGCCTGGTCCACAGAAAGTGCTCTGGGAATGTTGATTTCATTTCAGTTACCACTACCGGGGCATCTCTGGAATACCATGCCAAGACCCCTCCTTCTCTGAGATCACCCTTCATCCCCCAGAGCCACAGAAGTCCTGCTTACAACCTCTAACAAGCAACCCTGCATTGCGAATGGAAGGGTTTCATCACCCGTCTATGAACCTTTCCTTTCTGGATCCCCAGCTTCCGATTTTAGCTGCTGCTTTGGCAATCTCCTGTTTCCACATGGGAGCTTTGCTCTCAGATCCACTCTTGCACAGAACACAAAACACACAGGGAAAGGCTCTGTGCCCAGGAGTCTAATGACTACATTTTAAAACATCTTTTTATTCTATATTGGAGTATAGCCAACTAGCAATGTTGTGATAGTTTCAGGTGGACAGCAGGACTTGGTCATACATACTCATGTATTATTTCACACCCAAACTCCTCACCCATTCAGGCTGCCACATAACATTGAGCCAAATTCCCTGTGCTATATAGTCGGTCCTTGCTGGTTATCCATTTTAAATATAAATGTCCATTCTAAATTCCCTAACTACCCCTCCCTCCCCTCCTTCCCTTACCAACAACCACAAGTTCATTCTCCAAGTCTGTGAGTCTGTTTCTGTTTTGTAACTAAGTTCTTTCTGTATCATTTCTTTTTGGGTTCCCCATATAAGGGATGCCATTCGCTATCTCCTCTCATGACTACAGTTTATAGATGGGGAACCTGAGGCCTGGGGAAGGCATAACGCTCTAGGTCCTCTAATTCCTAGACCAGGCTCTTCTTCCCGCCTTTCAGATGCTTCCTCACACCTCTTTTATCAGACTGTCTTGGTTATAATCTTCTGGAGGAAGGGGCAACTACCTCGGTCAGGTCTGAGGTGTTAAAAGTCCCACCCAGCACCACAGCCTGAGTGAGGCGTTCCATAGGAGGGGCGGGGGTCTGCTCCCAATTAGACACACAGCCCGAACCCCGCCGAGTTCTGGGCACCACAGCAAAGGGAAGGCAGGGGTGCTCTCCTCATCTACACTGCTAAAACATCTGCTAGAGAAAGAGCCTCCTTCCAACCAGGGGTCTTCAGGGCTGGGCCTGAACTCAGGGGTCCCCTGGAGACCGAAGTGACAGCATGGCGCAGCAGGGGTCCTCGGGGTGGACGCCACCAGGAAGCAAGGGCAGGGCAGCTGGGGGACGGATCCTGGTTGCAAACCCAGCCCAACACAGGCAGGGGCCCCGCCCCCCCCTCCATCGGGTCTGGTTTCCGGAGCTGTCGAAGAGCCAGGCGACTGACTAATTGGTGTTCCCTTACCACCTCTTTTCCAGGCATGCACAGAAATATCCCAGAAAAAGGGTGAGCTCGGTGGAGCAGAGGCGTGGAAAAAGAACAACGGTCATAGCAGCGGGAGCAGCGTGGGCCTGTCACCGCCCGGCGGAACCTGCACTGCCCGCTCTTGGACGCTCAGCCCAAGCTTGAGGGGAAAGCTCTGGTCTGAGTCAGGGAGCTTGGTCTGCTCCCTTCCCCCAGTCATCTGTACAGGGATGGGGGTCTCCCCTAAAGGGCCCTGTTCTGGGGTCCCTGGAGGGAGACAGGCTTGCACACCTGGCGACACCAACTGTGCTTTGCTCACAATTTAAAAGGCCACGCAGGCCTCTTTGCAGGGCTCTCGGGAGCTGCCCGCAATTACGGCTGGCCCCTCAGCCCTGCCCGTCACTCTGCGCTCTTCCGGTGACTGCCTTTGCGTGCAGAGACCTCTTTGAGCTGTATCGCCATCCCCTGTGGAGACTCACTGAGGTGAACTGGCCACTCCGGGGTCCCGGCTGCTCTGGGGCTCAATGCAGTACGTGAACGAGGGCCCATACAGAGCAGCAGCCTCCTCAGGAGACGGCTCCCCTGCCTCCATGTCAGCGGAAGACCCACATTCAGAGGCAAGCAGGGAGCCTGTCTGCTTCTCTTCCTCAGACCCATCATTGAGTCCTCACTGGGTGCCAAGGTGGACCCCAGGCCAGTGTGGAGCACTCACGTGGTATGAGACAAGGCCCCTCAACCCCAAAGAACCCATGCTCAGCAGGAGAGTTGGGACCCCAGCAGCCATAAGCACTGAGTGGAAAACTGTGAGAAGCTACAGAAGGCCTGCTCGCGCCAGGCACAGCCCTGGGTGCTGGCTGCACGTCCTTCCTCATCCCCACGGGACAGGCAGACACGGGCCACTGGCAGCCTCCGAGCCTCCACAGGGGCCAGCCCAGTTCTAAAGTGGTGCAGATGCCAGCAGTCCCTGGAGGCAGAAAGCAAAGGCAGTCCCAGGGATTTCAAGAATCCTTAGGGAGGAGGTGGCACTTAAGAGGAGCTCAAGTCCTAGGGCAAGGAGGCCCCTCAAGGGCCACAGAAGCCAAGGGACCTCCCTGGCACCACAGACATCGAATGGGGAACCCAGGGTGGAATGCATGTGTGAGTACCCAGTCGTGTCTGACTCTTTGTGACCCTATGGACTATAGCCCGCCAGGCTCCTCTGTCCGTGGGATTCCCTAGGCAAGAATACTGGAGTGGGCTGCCATGCCCTCCTCCAGGGGATCTTCCCAACCCAGGGATCGAACCTGCATCTCCTAGGGCTCCTACACTGCAGGGGGATTCTTTACCACTGAACCACTGGGGAAGCCCCTCAGGGAAGAATGTGCTAAAGGAAAGCAGGAAGATTCGGACAGGCGAGGACAGGGCCTCAGGAGAAAGGGCAACGGGGACAGGGTGCACACAGGCCAAGTCACGGATGGAGCTGAGATGGAGAGATGGTGAGGCGGAGTCAGAAACTGAGCTGTCTGAGCCCAGGGCTCCCGAGAAAAGGATGTGGGGTGTGGCTAGAAAAGGAAACTGGGGATGGGCTATGGAGGGCCCCGAATGCCAGGAGGAGGGGTAGGAAAAAGGAAAACGTGGCCAGCAGTATTCATCAGGTTTGCACTTTCAGGGAAAAAAAAAAAAAAAGCCTTTATAGAAGCTGGCAGGAAACACCAGGGCGTGGTGACCAGCTGCTATGACCTGAAGGTCTGCCCCTCCGAACAATTAGGGCTCTACCGGTTCAAAAAGTGGAGGATGCCCAGGGCTCCAGAAGGAAAAACACACTCCAGTGAACAGTTCCCAAAAGGGGAAAAGCAAGCATTTCCACTAGGCTACCAGGCAGAGGTCGGGGTGGTACAAGCACCTTCAGGTCAACCTTGAGGGGGCGGGCGTCTGCTGACCCCAATGCTGTGGACAGAGGCTGAGGCCCCCTGGGGACTGCCAGGGGCCTCAGACGTTAGCCAGCCGTGATCCAGTCGTGTGTCTTTTGAGTACTGATGGACTGTACTTAAAGAGAGGGCTTGCCAGCCCCTCTGGTGAGAGATCTTCCAGTCTGCTGGGCATGGCAGTGGTCTCAGCTTCTAGAGAGGCCTCAGGCCACAGTCTAATGAGATAAAGCCACGGGGGACAGGCTTTCATGCCAGACCAGCTGGGCTACACCCCTCACCAAGCACCATCATTTACCTTTTCTCAGGGAACCTCCCAGAGTGAGCCTTGGAGGGGCCATGACCACGCCCAAGCCCCCTCCCTACCTCATTGATGTGAAATCTGCACCTCAGATAGGCTGTGTGGTTCAGCCAAGGTCTGGGAGACTCAACTCTCAGTAGTATACTTTAAGAGTGCTTAGTGTGTGTGATGTACCAGGGTCTGTGCTAAGTCCAGTGCCTCCAGGTTCTCATTTAATTCTCACACTTCTGTACAGGGGTGATGGCGGTATTACTACTTTAAACTTGGTCACACAGCAAGCCAGTTGATGGAGGCAGCCGGGCTGCAACGCTCATGCTTTTAACTATGCAGCTGTCTATGCCACCTTTCCAACACTAGTTGGTTCTCCCTCCCCTTCACCAGGTACAAAATAATACAAACACGTTTGGGTCTGCAGGGGAAGAAAGCAAGCACTGGAAGAAGCGAGTCCTAGCTCCGGCTAACTTGCTCCTGGCTTCACCATGCTGAGTGATGCCCAGCAAGTTACCGCCTCTTTCTGGTTACCAGTTTGCTCTTTAGTCAGGGTAACTCAAGTCATCCTGGATTTTATCTGACAGGTCAACATACAGGTCCCTAGAAGAAGTGTTAGGAAAGCAAAGGGTTATACCAGGAGGAAGAGAGCTGGCCATTGAAGAGGTATGAATAAACACATTCTAGATCTTTAGAGGGGTGGCCAATGCATGTGGCTGGTCCCAGGCTGGCTGGATCTAAGCAAGTGGTTACAAACTGGCAACGGTTGCAGGGTGCCAGCCTCCCAGGGCCGAGCCAGGGCCCCCTACCAAGCATGACCCTTCACTCCATCTGTATCTAACAGCCCCCCTTGTCACGTGTCAGGTTTGCAGCCAAATTGGTCAAACCCCACACGCACCCATCTGGTGGAGGCGGCAGTCCTGGGGCTGGTCATGGCTCATGCTGGGGGGGTGTTGCCGGCGTTGTGTCCCATGCCAACACAGCTGTCTGGCCGGAAGCAACTTGCTGAGATCTGGCACGCTCTTTGTCCCAGCCTTCCTTGCTTTTGGAACTGCTTCAAGAGAGGAACTAATGTCCCTGGGGACTTGTAGACAACCTCAGCCTTCTGGATGGTGATGATGAGGCTGCTGGCCTGGGACCAGCCCGGTCCTCTGCTCACTGGCTGTGTGACCCAGGTCTGCTGCCTCATCCACTGGGGTCTAAGATTTCTTGCAGGCAAGGCAGAAGCCAGTAAAGGAGATGGTCTCGGAGACCTTTTTGGCTCCAGAGTCCTCAGTCTGATTCTATGAAGACTGGATGTTCACACAGGCTTCTTGCTCCACTGCTGTGGCTCCAGCACGTGAAGGAAGAGGGGACATACACAAGAACACCCATCCTACAGTGGGCAGGTTCCCTGACCTCGGTATCCTAACCACCTTCCAGCAAACCCTCCCAAATTCAAGCCCAATATGCAGTTAGAATCCTCTGCAGTGAGAATCTCTACCAACACAAAGTTGTATTTTCCTGCCTGTGATTAATTTTATGTGTCCATTTGAGTGGGCCACAGGGTACCCAGATACCTGGTCAAACATTATTCTGGGTATTTCGGGAAAGGTCTTTTTGAATGAGATTAACATTTAAATCTCTAAGTAAAGCAGATTGCTCTCCCTAACAAAGTGGGCCTTGTCCAATCAGTTAATGATCCAAATAGGGAAAGAAAAAAAAAAAAAAACCAACCCTCCAATGATAAAGAGAATTCTTCCTGCCTGACAGCATTTGTACTGAGACATCAACTTTTTTTTTGCATTCAGACTCATACTGAAATACTGGTTCTGCCTGGGTCTTGAGCCTGTTGGCTTTTGAGACCCAGAAACTATACCATCAGCTCTCCTGCTTCTCAGGCCTTCAGACCTGAACTGGAACTAAACCATCGGTACTACGGGGTCTTCAGCTTGCTCACTCACCTTGGGACTTGCCAGCCTCTATAATCACATGAACCAGTTCCTTGTAATAAACCTCTCTTATTGGCCTGCTTCTCTGGAGAACCCTAACTTGCACCTCTATGAAGAGCCCTTTCTCACATGTCTACCATGTGGTCCTAGTGCGGGCTGCTTGTCTGCTCCTTTTCTCAAACAGATCCTCCAAAGACTGTATCAAAACAGACAGCCAGGTCCTTATCACAGTGCAGAGGGGACTGCACTTTTCCTGACCCTGAAGAACTAGGGCTGCAGCCAAGCATCAGCCTCCTAAAAGGAACATGCAGTGCCACGAAATTCCACCTCAGGAGACCTCACAGCAGCAAAGCCATCACAAGACCGGTGATCTCAGCAGAGATCCCTACTTGGCCCAGGAATGACCACCTGCCAAGAGCCAACCCAGACTTAACAAGAAAGACCAACAGCAAGATTCCCTCATTCCGTATAGAACTTTCCGATCCGCAAAGCCCTTTGTGCTATCTGGTTCTTGTGGCCTTCTGACTACAGACAGATCTTAATGGTCAGCCAGCATCCGCATTTAACAGGGCAAACAGGAGACACAGAATCAAAGTGATGTGCCAAAGTCAGAGAGAGACATCTACATGATTCCTACCCTACTCGTCTTTCCGACCTTACAGTTTCACCTGGTACTTCATGGCACAAAAAAACCCCAATGAAGTGTTTTGTTTTGTTTGAAAGAGGAGTGGGGAAGGGGAAAGTGTGTGTGAGGTGCTACACACCAGAATTAGGAACCCGAAAGCTACCACCGTTGAGAACTGCCTTCAAGCGGCTCTTTCCTGTCGAGAGCTATCACGGATTACGCCATCCATATGACCATCTCAAGAATTTTTGGAAGGGAACATCTGGATAATGAATGCTTTCATACTGGGAAATGCAAGAACGGCCCCTCTTGGGGCCCTAAAAAGGTGTCCTGAAGAGACTGCCTACTGTGTGAAAGCTGCCACCAACATCTGGAACGCGAGAACAGAGGCGCCGTGTGACGCTGAGCGGGGACCAACACCTGGAACGCGAGAACAGAGGCGCCGTGTGACGCTGAGCAGGGACAGCCTTCTCACTGCTGGTGGTCTTTCCCAACCAGCTCCCCTCTGGGAGTCCCCGAGCCCCAGTTCCTAGCTTCTGTTTGGGTTGGGACCCCACATATCGAACCCTCACTGCGTGTTAGAGAACCCTTACTGTCACTGGCACTTCCGTTCCAGGAGCTAGGAAGGTGCTCCTCACTCCCACAGTGTTACTGGTGAGGGTCCCTCAGCCCAGGGACCCTGAGACCCTACCACACATCTAGCCATCTGCACACTCATCCCTCACTCCCATTCCAGCTTCTGAGGGCCGAGTTCAAGCCCAGTCCATCCTGACACATCCTCTGCGGGTCCTTTAACACAGAAGGAGGTTCTACGGACCCTCTGTAAATACTGGTGGAAAGAACAACGTGCAGTCTTTTGCAAATTCAGAATTTAGCACAGTGAAAAATATTTTTAAAACATCTGTTTACCTTAGGAAGGGAACTAGACTCATAGACTGTTGGAGGGAGTATAAACTGGAAATGACCTTTCCAGAGGTAAAACTGGTGAATCTGAGAAAAATTAAATACCCTCAGGCCTCAAGTTACACTTCTGAAAATCAGTTCTACAGAAATACCCACAAGCAGAAATAAATGCACATGGCTGTTTGCTGCAGAATGTAAGAACAAAATACTTGACATGAGTTAAAAGTATATAAATAGGGGAATAACTGAATATGTTGTGTTACAGTCACATTATAGAACCAGTCAAAAGGTTCTAACCAGTCTAAAAGGGTCAGAATAATGACCTTGGACAAGATGTGTGATGCAAAACAATGTCTAGTAGGATATCATTTGTGTAGGAAAAGAACTGCTGGTACTATATAGAGATGTGCATTTTTGTAAGCCAGTGGGAAAAGGGCTAAAGGAATACAAAACAAATTATTGACAATTCTTGTCTCTGAAGAGATAGTTCATTTTTTATTTTCTATATGTCTATATGTTTTTCCTACCAGAGCACATGGTTTTTTAATGGAATAGTTAAAAAACCTTTTTAAAGGAAATTTCACGTGCATACGTGGCACTTTATTATTATTGCTCGTGACAGCACTTGCTGAGGGTCTACTTTGAACCAGGCCTGGTGCCAGCAGCTTTATAGTAATCGCAGGACAGACAGGGAAACTGAGACTGCAACAGGAAGAACAGGTAAGTGAGGTCAGGGGTGGGACTGGGACTTGTCACATGTGCCTTCATCAGAGTCCATGAACGCTGTCCGTCTCGCTCCCTGCTGTTTCCGGGAAGCACCACGTTTGCAGAATTCCTTCATCTCCTACTTAACATTCCTGTGGAACAGGCTTCCAATCAACAGCTTCTGCTTCTGTAACTGTTTTTAAACAATTACCAGTTCGTGTCATGTTTACACATTTGAAGTTTAGGAAATAAGAGTTTGGAGGAGATCATGTTTTGGTTTCTAACACGAAGATGTACATTTTAATTATAACACAGCTCCCAGCTATGCCCCGGTCATCTGGGGAGCCACTCCATGTTTAAAGACACATTAAAGAACTGTAGTTACAGTCTTGGCAACCACAAACAATGAAAGCTTTCCTAAAACACAGCTACAAGGACAGGCCTGATCACTATTTGGGACCCGCCATGGTTTCACTGCAAAGGGCCCCCACCCTCTTAGGGGTTTGTTATCTTTTCTTTCAAGTGATGAGTCAAGGTGATAATTCCCTTCAACCAACACTGCTCGGCAAGTGTTGGACCAAAATCAGCCTGTGACGTGTGATAGCAAGCAGGCTGCCCTTTTTGGGGGAACAGATACTCAGGGAAGCAGGTCTAGACCTCGACGCCCAGCTGGAAAAAGAGGGTGCCTTCTGAGAGATGGCTCCTTGCCAAAGGCATCAGAAGGGATTACAAGCAGCCTGACAAGTTCTTATCCAGAGGAGTGACACAGGATTCCGGCTCCTCCAACACAAGAAAGGTGCTTTGGGAAGTGGAATGAGATCCTGACACCAGAAATCCACACGGCAAGTGGGTGAGGGTGAAGGTCTGGACACAACAACCTGCTTCACTAGTTCATTCTTTCACTTGCTCGCTTTCCCTACAGAGCCCCTGTGTCACTGGTTTATAGAGAAATGCTGATCAGTCAAGCCTGGTCCTTGTCCTAAAGAGACTCACAACCTAAAATACAGTCTTCTCTGGGGTTCTGTGTTTCACCTGCTTGAGTACCACCAGGCGAAGAGGATCACACTTCAGTGGAGAGGCAACGGGGAGCCATTGAAGCCCTCTGAGGAGGCTAAGAGGTGAGCAGAGCCTCAGGTCTGCCCCACCTCACCTTATCCTGTGCCAGGAGGCTGGGCTAGTCAGCCCAGGGGTGTCGTTTCCTCAAGTGTTAGATTGCATTCTCACTGGTGCCTCGCCACTGCATGCAGAGGGGCATCAACTAAATGATGACAACATATCATATCAACCATGGGTCCTACTGCAAGTGTTATCTGCGGGGTGCCCATGAGCCGGAATCAAATGCTACAGGTGCCAGAGATGGAAAGAGGGTCTGGGGAGCACTCTGTGTGTGTGTACTTACATGTACAAATATCCACGCATACACATACATGTACACACACACGCACAGTCATGTGCTCACATGCGAGGCCCTCTAGCAGTCTGGCAGTCCCCCACGCCACTCTGGCCAGTAGGTTTTCTCTGCAGAGGTGGGGTGGGGGTGGAGTGCAGAGGTCCAAAGTATTTCCTATCAAGGGCACACAGGGTGAATGATTGGTGAAGAGACTCTCAATAAAATGACAAGCAGCAGCCCATGTGACAAGAGATATTCTAGGCTTGCTGAAGACTCTTCTTCTTCCTTTTTCCTGGAACAAAATAAGGCTTAGCACTTGCCTTTGGATTAAGTCTCAGGACCCAGTGAATGAGAGCTGGAGCTGGGGGGTGGAGCCAGAAAGAAAGCCTATCTGAGTGTGTAATAAGTTCGAAGAAAAAAGAAATCACAGGAAGAAAAATGAACCAAGTTACAAATAAGGTAGCTCCAACGCTATTGCTAGACAGAAAATATAACCCCTGTTAGGCAGGGAAGCCAAAGTGGTATGAAAGAGAAAATACAAAGTTCCCACCTAAAAATAGCTGGCGGGCTAACACAGACTCACCGCTGAGAATACGGGATTTCTGAAATGAGCCCGAGACTGCAGTCTCGCTTGGTAGGGAGGGGTTGCCACCGTCTGGGATTTAAAGTTCTCTTCCAACTATGAAGCTGGCAATAGAGGACGGAGATCAGCTCAAGCGCATTCCTATCTGTGGGCTCAAAGACTCGCAGAAAACTCAGATAAGCCGATGGGCAAGAGGCAGAACTTGGGCTGAAGGTCAAAAGCCTGGCGGAGCTCATGGCAACTTAGACCCTGGGCTCCTTGCAGCTTCCACACCTGTAAAGTGACTCAACACTAGGTGCTGACTGACCTCGCTTGTTCATTTACTTACTAAATCACCCCTTTCCATACTGTTCCTTCCTTTTCACATTTTATATTTACATATGGTTGCATAATAGCAACACAGCAGCACAGAGAGTAGAAAGCGTCCATGGGGTCTGGATGCGACTCTTATATTCAGGCCACTTTCAAGCTGTGTGCCCTGGTGAGTCTTCCAGCCTCTCTGGGCCTCCAGCTCCTCAAGAGCCAGAAGACGTCACTCAACCCAGTGAGTTACGAGGGAAGAGTGCTGCGCGTCAAAACAGTATTGTCTTCTGCCTTCCCGTCTTCTAGTGTGCTTCAAACCTCGACACTCCTGGAATCAATGCAAATGATTAGCCTCCCACTTCCCCCAATAATGCAGGTGTGTGGTGCACGCATGCTCAGTCGTGTCCGACCCTTTGTGATCCCACAGACTGTAGTTCGCCAGCCTTCTCTGTCCATGGGATTTTCCCAGAAAGAATACTGGAGTGGGTTGCCATTCCCTTCTCCAGGGGATCTTCCTGACCCAGGGTTCGAACCTTCATTTCCTTCATTTCAGGCAGATTCTTTACTGTCTGAGCCACCGAGGAAGCCCAATAATGCAGGTACTAAACTCTATGAGACCGACCAGTTGTATCCATTTTGGAATCAGACTCAGCAGTCTTAGGTTCGAGACTGGGTTCTGCCATTTATCAGCTCACAGCCTTTGGGGCTTGACTTGCCCCAGTAGAGCCTCAGCATCCTCTGTTGCGAAGCAGGGAAAATATTAATATCAACTCCACAGGGCTGTTACAAAATAAAACCAGACAAAGGGTATAAAGACGGCCTTATAAACCATAAAACTCTATGCAGACGTTACAGATTAGAGCAGCATATACGGACGTGTGCACACATACACAGCCTTGTTTCTGTCTGACATCTGGTATAAATGACTTGCCATTCCATCAGTTTACATCCACAAGAAGACGTCCCATTTCATTTTGTAATTTCAGCCATGTGCCAGGCCTCTCACTGGTGCTGAACAAACAGAATCAACTTCTACCTCACTATTCAATATTTTCCATTTTTAACCCCCAAAGGAAGACCCCTACCATGTGTGGCAAGATCCTAAAATGACATTATCTGATTCCAGGGTTTGAAACATGACACATTTTTTGGCCTGGCACCTATCACCGAACAATTCAGAAACACTCTGGGGAAAGGAGTGCCTTGATGTTACAGAGAGAGGCCCCAGTAACTGGAACCAATGCTTTCTTCCTGAGTGTTTCATTAAGTACATCATCTGCTCACGTTTGGCGCTTTTCCACTGGCATGGAACCCTCAAAAACTGATGTGGTATGACAGCTGAGCTGGTGCTGCCAGACAAGCTTCCTCCCTGGCTCGGAAATGGGGGTGGGGGGGCGGCGAGAGGGGAAGGAGTTGGGAGCGGTGGGAGTGGCAGCTGTCACATCACACGCTTGCACTTCAGATTTCTCTCACATCCCGCCGACAGAAGCACCAGCCACATGACTGCTAGGGCTCCACACTCATCCATCCCAGTGAGACAAAGAGGCCGTGCCTCGCCAGGGACCTCCATGCTCCCGAGGCACTTCTCAGCCTCTTCAGGGCAAGCTCTCCTCTGGCGTTTAAACCCGCTGGCCTCTGAGCCCGGTACCTCAACCATCTGCCCACTGCTGACTCTGAAAAGGCTCTGCAGTTCAGTCTTCCTGCCACTCAGTGGGCTGACCACTGCATCCTTCAGCCGATGTGTAAAAACGCTCCCCTAAAGGCAGTCGTCACGGTGTGTTCTGAGCCTGAGGATCGGCCTCAGCAGGCCTTGGGGATCCTGCTGAGTGCCTTCAGTTACCTAAGTCCATGTTCTGTCACCCAAGTTCATGAAAATCTCATTCGTCCTCACTCAGAGGAAGACGCCCTCCTCCTGGCCTGCTTTCCTCACTGACAAGGTTGGGGACATTAATAGTGGGAGTGACATTGTGGGGGTGCAGGGAAGGGGGAACAGAGAGACGGGCGCTTGAAGTTTTCTCATCTGCTCCATAAGGAAGGTCGCTGCCATAGGCCCCTCCACGGCACTCCTTTACATCTGCCAGAAGGAACAGCTCAAGACCAGTTACTCTAAGAGCCAAATCATCATCCCAGGCAGACGCCTTTCAGCGTCCAACTGGCTCGTGTCCAACAAGTCTATACAATAGGGTCAAATCGTTCTGTTTCCTGGGGGTTTGATTTGCAACTAATTCCTCTTGCAGGGTTCACCAGAAAGCTCCCACTGTTTGAAACAAGATGTGCCGGGTACTTTATGGAGATTGTTCTAAGTGGTGGGCAACCTGACATCGCTGTTTTGAAAAATGCCCGAGCTGGAATGACCGCAGCCATTCTCTGTGCCCGCAGCCAGCCATGGTCCACAGGTGGGAGCAGATGCAGGGTGGGCCACCTGTCCACAGGCTTGATTGGCTGGCTCAGCTTTCAGGGGGATCTGAAGCTCACCTCTGCCCTCATGCCCTAGAAGAGCTTCCTAGGTTCTTGTCTGCACTGACAGCCTTTGGGCTCAGCTGGGGCTCCTAGGGGAAGTCTGCTCAGGAGGGAGAAGGAACACGTTGGAAGAACAGCCTTGCAGGCTAACTAACTCTGCATGGAGGGTCCCTAACCCAGGCCCCGTGGCCTGGCTGTGTGATTACGTGCATAGGTGCCAAGATGGCAGAAACCTGCTTTAAGGACTTTAATAGTGCAGCAGTTCTTTAAAAAATCTTTGGCAGGTCAGCTAACACTTAGGTGAGAGTCTGAAACATTCATTTCTACAAACACCAGCTGGCTCCCCATCCTCTGAATACTGGGCACGTCCAGAATCACACAGTTAGCACATGCCCTTTGTGTCAGGCCTGCTCCCTACCCCATGCCCCCCACCAATAATCGCCTCTCCTTTCGGCTCCTCGAGGCCGTCCAGACCAGGCTGAGCTCATCTTCTTCAAGTGCTGCCCTTGGATACCTCGGGGAGGCATTCTGCCCCTCTGACGCCCACTCCAGCACTAATGACCCAGCCTATTCACGCGTCAGTCAATCAATGCAAGGCCTCAAGACATTTCTTCCAGTGCTGGTTTTAATTGCCACAGGACCCTGTGTCCCCAAAGTTTTCCAACTTGACCTCAGTTTTAGAGCAGAGGTTCAACGGGCTCAATCTGTGTGCCCCAAGGGGCCCACTGACCACCTGGTCCCAGTAGGTGCTCAACTGATACAGGGGAGAGATAAGCTAATGGGTGGGAAGTGGATAAAGGGTGGGTTACAGTTCAATAACTCCCAACAGTCACTGAGGTAAAGCCCAAACTCCTTTCAGGGGCTCAGAAAGCCTCCTGGGACCTGGCCATCAAGTACCCACCAGCTGCCCATCTTCCCACATGCTCTCCACGAGCCTTGAAGCTGCAGCCACACCAGCCACTCGGGCCAGCTCTCTTCGCTCCCAGGGTGGCACAGGCTGTCTCTCCCCCTCCCCTACATAGCACCCACCTCTGAGCTTCCTCAGGGCCCAGCTAAGCACCCATGAAACCACTGGTGGGTCCTCTCCTCCCAGCTGGCTCATCTGTCAAGACTCGGGTCAGACTTCACCTCTTGGGAAGCTTTTCCTGTCTCTTTCCCTTGGAACCCGAGAGACTGTGCCATCTTGGCGAGGACCGCCACCCAAAGAAGTGAAGTCCAAGACACATCGGTGCCTCCCAGGGTCTCATTTATGTAAGCGCTGCAAAGTGACTGGTGCGAGGGCGAAACGCTCCTGAAGTCCCGCCAGCCACCCCCCACCCCACCGCCACAGCCATCTTTCTGTGGCTGACCCTAGAGGCCCAGACGGCAACGTCTGATGCCACCCGCCTTTGGCCCCCCCTGAGGCCCACATCCCCTCAGGACGGTTTCCGCCTGGTATCCATGCAGCGTAACAAAATCAACAGGGTCAGGAGGCAGGGAAGCCATCTTGCCGCACTTCGCTGGGGCAGAGCTTTTTTCCCTTGTAAAGTGATGCCCCGCTCACCTGCCTTCTTGTAAAGGGAAACATGTAAAGGGGATTTAGCGTTCCTCTTGCTCTGAGATCTCACCACTACGGTTTCAAGGCACTAGTGACCAGGAGCCGGCTGCTCGGAGGGATGAGGAGGCATTAGGGCCAAGGTCAGACCAGACTGTTACCCCACCAGCCTGGACCTCCAGACCACAAACAGCTCCATAAACTGTAAACTTCCCTGACCCGCAGACACTCTGGAGACCCGTGATATCTCCCCCAGAGTGAGGCCTACTGTTTTCTGCATCGCTTGTTTTCATATTCAGGAGAATGTGTGCTCCGACAGCCTCAAAATCATTATTTGTCTGCGAGTGTTCATTTTTCAGGAACAAACAGGAGCTCTAAGAACCCAACTGATGATTACGTTTGCAGCCATCACACCAACTTCAAAGGCAAGCCTCAGACGCGTGCAGAGAAAAGGCCTGTTTTCATTCCATTTCGACAAGCTCTTCCCGAGTGCAGGGCCCAGTGCTAGACTCTGGGGGACGACTCAGGCCTGGTCCAGGCTGCTGGAGGAAAGAAGGGCTCAGCTGAGACCCAGAGCAAGAACAGGAAAGAGGGAGTAGAAGCACTGTGTGGGTCCTGGCTGGGAGAAGGGCATGGGGGGTGGGGTGGCAGGGAGCCAGGGGTGGCTCCTGGGAGAAGGAGGTTAAGGTGAGAACTGATGCAGGAGAGCAGAGGTGTTGCCTGGAGTCTGGGGTCCCTGGGAGGGGCTCAGTGCAGAGGGAGGCATGGCTTGAAGAAGACCTGGAAAGCCTGGGTCTGTGGGGCTCGGTCAAAGTGTTTGAACAGGGAAGTAACATCATCGGGCCATGTCCAGGGAAATCATCTGGGGACAGCAAGAAGGCGGGATCTGGGAAGGGTGAGCAGGCAGGTTGGCCTGTGGCCCCTCACTTGATCCTCGACAGGTCCCTCCTCTCCCTGAGAGCTCCCCTGATGTGTGCCCTGGGGACATGTGGGACCCAGGAGCTCAAATGCCCCTCCTCTTTACGGGATGATGTTCGGGCAAAATGACAGCCTTTTAAAATGCATATTTTAAAAGATTCTTTTAAAAAGTAGGCATGGTGAAATCTGCTCCATTTGGAAGCAGGCCTCTCTGGAAAGACAGGCCCCAGGATCTCTGGTGTGGCTTGAGCTCTGGTTTGCAGGGTGAAACAGGCCGCGCGGAGGTCTGGTGGCGACTGGTGGCAGAGAACAAAGGCTGCAGCCCTGCCTGCAGCGTCCGGGAGGGCATCTGTGTGGGGGTCGAGCACCGGGGCCAGGGGGCTCTGTGGGATTCCACTGGGTCTTATTGCTGCTACTGCCACCACCAATGGAGATTAGCACTTTAATCTCCTCATGACCAGGTCAGAGCTTTGACTTTAGAGATGGGAGAACTGAGGCCCACAGGGGCGGTGCCTTGCCCACGCTTAAACCAGGAGGCTGTGGAGCTGGGAGGAGCTCCGGAGTCCTTCAGCTCACGATCCCCCACCAAACCACAAAACACCCTCTACCCTGGCCCTGTCTAATCCAGTCACTCACAGATTTCTAGCCATAAGGTCACAGCTCTGTGAACCTAACAGGATGAGTCTGCAAGTGTCCCCTGCCACTGACAACTCCCAGAGGACGGGTTTCTGCCCCTCTCTGCAGCTCCCAATGCTCAGGACTTGCAAAGAGCGGGGAGGGGGGCGGGGGCGGTGATGTCAGTAAGATACCAGAATGGATGTCCATGCCCCTGCAGCAGAGGCAGGAAGAGAAGGAGGCAAGAAGTCAAGGAGCACAATGCTGCTGGCAGACCAGACCAGAGTGCCAGGAATTGAGAGAGACCTCCGGTTAAAGTGAAGCCTCTCAAACCATGGGACCATGTGTCCCAGAGTCATGGAGCCAGCTATTACAAGGCAGATTCCTGGGCCCCAGAGAGAGCGTATATTGGTGCAAGGCCTGGGAATCTGCATTTGCAACACCCACCTCCCCTGGCTTCCCCATGTTGACTATGACACAAACCGACGTTGGAAGGCCCTGAACTCACATCTTCAGGGCAGCCTGCCCCTCATCTTGACCCAGGGTGGCGGGCAGGGTGTTGGACTGACACTCTTCATGTTTCAGAGATCAGCAGAGGTGAGGGGCCTCTTGGCCTCGAGAGCAGACCTGGGGGCAGAGAGCGTGGGTGGGCGTTCCATGGAGCCTTCTTGTCTCCTGCACGCTCCTGCCCTGGTGGACCTGCTCTGAGGCAAGCAGGATGCTGTCTGCAACATGGGGCTAGCCTGTCATCTGGGGACTCTAGCACGGCTTGTCCTCCAGAGTCACTGCAGGCTGCCCTCATCACACCCCTCTAATGTGCAAGGTACTCTGGGCCAGAACGGCTTTCTCGTCCCAAGTGCCCCAGAGCACCAGGGGTGAAGAAGCTCCCGAAATGAATCACGGAAACTGCACTGTGTGTGTGGAAGCCAGGCTTATGGTCAGGTACCGGCCTCCAGACCTGGTTTCCTGTGTGTTTTCAGGAAAGTGCCTTAACCTCTCTGAGTCTTCATAGCCCCACCTACATAACAGGGATAAACACCACATGTCCCGTCCTGTCTATCTCCCTAGGGTGATATGAGAATTAAAGGAGCATGGATATGTTCAGGTCGTCAAACACAAGGGCTATTGTTATGGGGTTTTCTGCTATTCTTTTTTTAAGCATTAGGAAAAAGGCGTGTTCTTTTCTTCTAACGCTAGAGATCAAGTCAATGCGAGGTAAGTTGGCATTTTTTTTCTCAGCAGCAGGCTTCCACCTGGCTGGCCACTTTCTCCAGGAAAAGAAGCCAGGGGTCCTTGTAGACAACTCTGAATGGGCCTTTCATTCTGAAATCCCAAGTGCATGTGTGCTGTTTATGTCAGTACTTCTAAAGGGAAATGGAACCACCCTTGTCAGGAGAGGAGATAATCGTCCAGTATGTCTCCCTGGCAGAGGCACTGTCATGTAATTAAAGATGATAATTATAGCTCCACGTCTAGTGTCAAACCTGGGGCTCTTTCCAGACGCAACTGCGCCTCTCCTCACGCTGTGTGAGCAAAAACACAGGCTGTGGATGGGAGGGCCCAGGCAGCTCTGTACCGGAGCCTTGGGTGCCTCCTGTGCGGCCGCTGCTTTGGACGGTGTGACCTGGAAACTTTGTCCAGGACAGCGGGGTCCTCTGCAGTCCAGCCTCACTGCAGGATGAGAACAGGTGTCTGGGGACATGGTCCCCAGACCTAAGAGCAGGAAGGAGGGCCGGCTGGCTCCAGAGGGAACGTGGGTTGGTTCCCTTGGAGGGCACATACTTGCTGGCACACAGAGCTCTCCCCTGGTGTCCACCAAAGGTCCTCCGAACACTGATCTGAGCACTCAGTCCCCTCCTCTGTCCACGGGATTCTCCAGGCAAGAATACTGTTGTGGGTTGCCATGCCCTGCTCCAGGGATCGAACCTGGGTCTCCTGCATTGCAGGCAGATTATCTGGGCTTCCTAGGTGGTGTTAGTGGTAAAGAACCCGCCCACCAATGCAGGAGACACAGAGACTCAGGTTTGGTTGGTTTGGTTGCATGGAACCCTTGGGCTTCACAGCCTCCCCAGGACCTGGTGCCCACAGCCTGGAGTCCATTCGAAGTAGCGCTTCATCTGAAATCTTTCATCCGTTTCTAGCTGACTTTGACCTGAACTTTGTGTGGTGTTACTGGAGACCGAGGTGACTCCTTGGCCTCAGCCTCAGAAAGAGAGTCTGCCCTTCTCCTGGGAATGTTCAGGACTGAGGCAGGGTAAAGGGCTGGGGCCCAGAGGGCAGCCGGGAACTTTCCATTTGCACTGGGAGCTTCGGGATTTACAGCAAATCTTTGTCCAGATGAAAATTAGTTTCAAGTCTAGGGGGCACACAGGCTGCGTGTATTAATAACAAACAAACCCTTTCTCCTAATTTCTGGGTGCAAATTATGAAAATCATAAAAACACTGCCTCGTTTCCTTTGAGGCTCAGTTCAACAAGATTCCTTTGCATGAAAGCCTAGGCAAAGCTTTGGTAGAGGTGGGTTGCTGAGCTGGGGTGGAGATGGGTTGAAGGCGGGGTAGAGTTTGGGGAGCCAAGAGCCGAGGCGACTGCCTTGGGTGGGTGTCTTTCACAATCCAGAGGCCTCCCTGCTGCCTGTGGGCCAGTCCTGCAGCTCCTCCTTCCAGGCCTCCCTGGTGCAGGGCTCAGCCATGCCCCCGCTGCCTCTGCTCCCACCACGCTTCCCAGCCCAGCCACCACGTAGGGGAGTCTGTCCTAATCCATGCCAACCCCCAGCCCAAGCAGACCAGTCCATGCCCTCCTCTGCAGTCGCCAGGGATGCACTTTTATGCCCACATGTGACATCCTCAACCACTGACACAGTTCCATGGCATGGGCCACCTCCCCTGGAATGGCCTTCCAGGGGGCAGGCCCAGGTGCGTCCAAACTCCCAGCACTGCAGGAGCTCCACAGGTGCTGGGCAAAACCCTCTCCTCAGCTTCACCCTGAAGGGTGGGGCTGCCCCGCCTCTACTTTATCGGTGCTGACACCACCCACCCTACCCTCCAACCAACCCTCCTCCTCCCCTCAAGAGCAGCTGAAAGTGAAGTCGCTCAGTTGTATCCGACTGTTTGCGACCCGTGGACTGTGGCCCACTAAGCCTCTCCGTCCGTGGGATTCTCCAGGCAAGAATACTGGAGTGGGTTGCCCTTTCACTAACTCTCCCTAGCAGACTGTCCATAGACGCAGCTCTGAGCTAGGGAGTGGGAATAAAGCCGTGGAAGAGGCCAGGGAAGGTGGGTGGGGGCTGGCGGCCGGGGCTGGAGTCATCCACTGGCTGTTTTTCAGTTCCGCTTGCTTGCGCGGTTGTGTCTGGAGCACTGCATCTCCCACTTTCAGCTTTCTGCTTCTTGTCACTGAGGGGGGTGGGAACTGACCCCCACAGAGCCATCCAGTCTGACTGACAACTGTCCATCCCTCTCCACCAACCTCAGCCCAGGGTCCTCCCCCTGCCCCCCACCCCTGCCTGGCCTCTGGAACACAGCTCCCAGGATGCCAGAAATCTCCCTCACAGCCCCTGGTAGTTACTCAAGGTTTTGCTTCCGGGCTTCCTAGCCAGTAAAATGGAAACAGCCCCAGGTACTGCCTCCCTGGGCCTTAGAGAGGGTGAGGAGGGCGCTCTGCAGGACACCTGATGGAAGGTTCCTGATGGAAGGCTGACCGGTCACTGAATTAGAAAGAAGCTGGTGGGTGGGATGGGAGGGCTTCGGGGGAGGGCGACCCTGAGCTGGCAGGCTGGGCTGGGGTCAGGTGAGGCAGAGCATGAGCAAAGCACCGAGTTAGAGTTGGAGCCCAGTGAAGAAAAGACAGACAGGAGCAGACTCTCCCCCACCTGGCACTGTGTCAGGGCCGCTGGCTGGCAGGGCCGGGTGGGTGAGGCCAAAGATGTCCCTGCTTCGGCAAGCAGCATGCTGGTGCTGAAGAAAGGTGTGAGGAAGGCTGGTCACGTGAAGGAGACCAGGGCTCAGACACTCGGGCGCCCAGCTGGATGGGGAGGGGGAGGGGCAGCTGGTGACACCCTGAGCCAAGGTGACAAGGGCAGTGCAGACTGAAAGGGCTCCCAATCTGGAGGGCACTGCGGTTGGAGCCCGGGGACACAAGTGTCTGTGCCAGTCCCCGCATGGAGACCCAAGGCCTGGGAGTGAACCCACAGAGGCACAGGTAGCGGGCTGAGCCCAGGACCAGAGAGAGGGACAGGAGGGGGACCCAGTGACCAGGACCAGGTGTGAGCTGGCCAGGGCGTGAGACCCAGTGCTGGACCTGGAAGCCTATAACCTTGGAGGGAGCATTTACCAATTGTTTCACAACATTCCACCCAAACCAGCACATTCTGACCTGGGGACATTCTTCAACAGAAAGTTCCAGGCCAGTATCTCAAGCACTGAGTGCCAATAGTCTGACAACAAGACTTCCAAGCCCTGTGGTCCCTGTGGTCCCTGCCCTCCAGGGGCCCCCAACCCAGCAGATAAATTACAAAGCAATGTGTTAAGCTCTGTATCAGCGAGATTGCACAGAGTGATTGTGGAGCCCACAGAAGGGCTCAGGCCCCGGGAGGTGACCCCTTCTCCAGTACATCACTTTTCAGGTTGCCAGGTACAATTAGAAGCATGCATTCTGGAAGGGCGGGAAATGAGACATTTTATTTATTTGTGCTCACACTGCCAGTTTCAGAAAAGGACCAAAAAGGAAGCAAAGTACCATGAAAACACACAGACCAAGCTAGGTGAGAGCTGAAAGGCAGGATTCCCCAGGAGGAGGAGAGTGACGAGGTGGAGGAGGAAGAGATCTCAGGCCCCTGCCAAGTTGTCCCACAGACAGAAAGGTCGCATCAAAAAAAATGTAAACCCATCGTTACTCAGCATCCTTCCCTCGAGGGGCCAGGCACTGACCCCGCAGGGAGAGGGGGCCTGGAATTGGGCACAATTCCAGGGAGCTTCCATGACTCAGCTTTCCCATCTACAAGATGGAAATAATGGCATTGCTTCCTCCCGGGTGCCTTAAGGAGATTCTCAGCACAAACTATAAAACAGCCCTTTAAATACAGCACTCTGTCACTGTTACAAACTTGCAGAAAGCCAAGCTGAGCCCTCGTTAGAGGAGGGTATGAATTAATTAGTCAAATAATAGGGTGTCAGGGCAAATCACTAATCTCCCTCTTCAGGCTTCTGGAGGGGCAGAAGCTCCGGTGGGCGGTCTCCTTGGGTAGGCCCTGTCAAGCAGCTCCAAACACATGAACACAAAGGTGCCACGTCCTCCCCCGAGAAACTTCCTCCCCTTCTCGGATACGACAGGCCCCATTGGGCAAGTGACACGCTCATCCTCCCACTCCCCAGGATCCCAGCTCCTCCCTCTCTCTCACCTACTGCACCCGACGGGCAAGCTCTTCTATCCCACCCACTGCAACCCACAGCCCCGGCCCTGGCTCCGGCCTCAGCTCCCTGGCCCCGGCCCCAGCCCCCTGGCCCTGGCCCCAGCCCCCTGGCCTGGATGACTGTCACAGCCACAGGACCAAAGAACCAGTTGCCCTGCCTCTTGCTTCTCTTTGCTCTAATCCGTCCTACACACCCAGGCGGTGTGACTTCCTAAACAGCGTCCTAACCTGCCCAGGATGGGTGGTGTTTCCCCACAGCCTCCGTGCTCTGCCCACACCTGAGGTGTGCTGCTGTGTGGATAGGGGATGCAGGAGCTTTACTGCCAGCTGCCTGGCGTCTACTTCTGGACAGCATTCCCATCAGTCTCCATGCCTTCAGATCTCTTAATGTCTCTCTGGAATTCGAAAGGGCAAGAGGCAGGGGTGGGGAGGTGAGCTCCTTAATTTCACATTCCCATTCCTTCATTTCCACCTTTGGGAGGATGCCCGTTTCTCTCACAGCTGCCAGGAGACAGAGAGGAATTAGGTGCTGCGTTCCTGGGGTCTGGAACCTCACACCTATGAGGCTGGTGCCAGCACACAGGATGGGGCTTGCTGCTCTGGGAAAATTCATGACAACCCCTAGAGTTCGTGCTCCTGCCCTGAGGCCAAGAAGAGAGAGGAACACAGCAGCCAGCCCCTGAGCCAGACCTGTGCCCCTCTAACCCCAAAGACAGCACTGAGATCATCCTGCCTCCTGAAGGTGGCCAGGGCTCTGGGGACAAGTCTCCATTCTACCCTTGACTTTGAGAGAGCCGTTGAGCTGCAGTGCTCAGAAGCCGCAGAAGTCTGCGAAACAGACCTCCCAGGACCAGAGTTCCCAGAAATGAGTTTATGGGAATCACGGTTATGTAACACTCCTCTTTGATCCTGCACCCAGAGTGAAAGCTCCACAAGAACAGGGACTCGGCTTGTTCACTGCTCAACCCCTAGCGCACACAACGGTGCCAAAGCCCAGGGGACGCCTGCAAACACCATCCAGTGAGCACATGCATCGCACAAGGCTACCTGACTCAGCCCAGGGGACGCCTGCAAACACCATCCAGTGAGCGAGCACACGCATCGCACACGACTCCCTGACTCAGCCCAGGGGACGCCTGCAAACACCATCCAGTGAGCGAGCACACGCATCGCACACGACTCCCTGACTCAGCCCAGGGGACGCCTGCAAACACCATCCAGTGAGCGAGCACACGTATCGCAAATGTCATCCAGTGAGCACACGCATCGCAAATACCATCCCGTGAGCACAGGCATTGCAGACATCATCCAGTGAGCACACACATCACACATAGCTCCCTGACTCAGCCCAGGGGATGCCTGCAAACACCATCCAGTGAGCACAGGCATCGCAAACACCATCCAGTGAGCACACACATCGCACACGTCATCCAGTGAGCACACGCAGCGAAAACATCATCCAGTGAGCACACGCATCGCACACGTCACACGGCTCCCTGACTCAGCCCTTGTGACTCCGGACAGCGGTTTCTCGGTAAAATGGAAAGAGTTGTTTATAGCAAGTAGTTGTGTACTGTTTGCTTTCTCTTCATTCACTGATTCTTCACCTAAACTTGTACACTGGGCTCATTCATTCACCTGGTAAATAGGCACTGGGCCCAGAGGAGATGTGAGGATGGGTAACACCCAGTCCTCGCCTTCAAAGAGCTCTCAGCCAGGGAGGGAGCAGAGGGAGGAGGCACCACCGGAGACCCCAGGGCGCCCCGTAGCATGGAGACAGAACTGATCTCCAGGACAGAACAAGGCACCAAGCGTCTCCTGCCCGACTCCCACCCAAGGTCAAGCCAGCTCCTCTGCCTCCCCATCAACTCAGCAACTGGTTAAACTGGGCCTTCCAGATCTGTCACCCTTCAAGGAGGATGTGATGTCTCTGGGCTCCTGAGGGGGCCCCAGCATGTCTGTCACCCAGCCCCTGGTCCCTGGAATTAATTAACAGCCTTCCACATTCATTGACTATTTACTGAGTCCCGACTTTGTGCCACATACAACTTTAGCTTCTGAGGTTACAGCAGGAACATAGCAGACATTTCTGCCCTTGTGAAACCCACATCTTAGTGGCAGACAGACTGTAAATGGATGAAGTGTGTTAAATAGTGAGCGGAGTTAAGGAACAAAGTCAAGCAGAGAAGGAGAGGCAAGAAATGTTGCAGATTGAAATTTAAGGTAAGTGGCCAGGGAAGGCCTCAAGGGGAAGACAGTTTCAAGTCAAGATGTCAAATGTGGCTCTGCTTAGTGCCCCCTCGCCGTGCAGCCCACCCTGGTCTTCAGGAACCCTTCCCACCCCTTCCTCTGTTCTCTTTTCAGTGTCATTCTGCTGGGCCTGTTTCATACTACAGACACCAGTGTTTGCATCCTACGACCAGGGGCCCCTGGAGGGCAGGGGCTGGGGTCTGGCACACAGCAGGAACGCCATCAGTGACTGTCAGCTGTTCATGGCCTGTCCCAGTCCTGTCGCAACTTTCCTGAAAAGCTGACCATGCTCAATGTCAAGGGTCAAAAGGGCAAGGGGCATGCAGGGTAAGAGAAGAGGAAGTGACTGCCAGTGTGGGCCTGCTGGTCACCATGGGAACCTGGACTTCCTGCTGTCCTCCTCAGCAGCTCCTCTCCCCACCCGGCCTTCCCAGTCCTGGAGCTTAGCAGGTAAGCACCACTGGGTGTGTGTGAACTGTGCTGTTTCTCAAGAGCATGAAAGTCATTGGGTGACTAATCCAAAATCTATTTACACTTGATTATCTCCTTCCTGTCTGGTAGGTAAGTCATTCTGGTAAATGATAGACCAGCCAGGGAACTCTGCACAGTCCATGAGCAAGCCTTCTATCTGTCAAGCAGGAGAGTGCCTGGGCAGGTTTCCAAACATTTCAAAACCAGGGCAGGAGCCCTGTGTTAGACGTCAGGAGACCTGCTCTGTGGCTTGTGGCTGTGTGACTCTGGCCAGCTTGTGCCCCTCTCTGGGCCCCACGTGGAAAGAGGATGCTCGGCAGAAAGACTGCTCTTTAAGGGCAGCTCCATCTGCCATCCCCCAGCCGTTGGAGACTTGTGACCCTCCCCCTCCCCAGGACAGGTTGGAGCCTGAGGCAACTAGGAGAGCAGGCAGGCTGGAAAGGAGCGCGGGGCTTGTACAGGGTGAGGGGAATGAAGGGTGTGGAGACTGTTCCGATAGCTGGGCTGTGGAGGAGGCCAGGTGAGAAGGAGAGACAAGTGCACAGATACCCTGGGAGCAGGGTCCACGGGTGCTGCAGAGCTAGGAAGGGCCAGGCTCAGGAGCCCAGACAGAAAGGCCCTTTACTTGCCCACTACTAAAAGGACAGGAAAATAGTGGCTATTATATAGAGAATAGATAAACAACAAGGTCCTACTGTATAGCACAGGGAACTGTATTCACTACCCTGTGATAAACCATAATGGAAAAGAATATTTAAAAAAGAATGTATAGGTGTGTATAACTGAATCACTTTGTTGTGCAGCAGAACTTAACACATTGTAAATCAACTATACTTCAATTTAATAAAGAAAAGGATTGCCTCAAGTGGGACGACAGTGAACCTATAAGGAGGGCAGAAATCTCGGGCAGGAGGCGGCCCCTCTCTCTGAAGGCCAGGCAAGACTCAGAGGGCGCCTTCCCTGAGAAGCATTTGCCAGTGTCTGGGGATTTCATTCTGGGATTCAAGAATAGCAGCTCCAGGAATGGCATCTGGAGGTGGCCGTCCGGAGGGTGCCTACTTGAAGCTCCCGGGATGGTGCCACGCCAGCTCTTCCTCGCAGCCTGGCAAGACCTGGGCTGCTGCTATGAGGGGGGCAGTGGCGGCATGGTGGGGTGGGGGTGTCAGGCCTGTCCAGGACAGCCAGAGAAGCCCAATGTGACCACAGAGGCAGGGGCTTACAACGACCCTCCTCGAGCCCAGGGAAGAAGGCAGAATCTGGTTTTTCAGACGAGGCAACTGAGCCCCAGAGAGGGGAAGCAACCTGCCTCAAGTCACACAGTAGACCAGAGCAGAGCCAGGGCTAGAGTCCACATTCTTGCCTCCTTCCTCCAGAAACAGGCCACTACTGGAATACAGACTTGAAAGTGGTACACAACCATCATTCTCTCAGAAACCACACTGCCAGTAGAAGAGGCCATGCCAGAGGATAAGAAGATATGAAAGGATGCCCCCACCCGCACCTCCACCTTTAAAATCAGTGACCTCCCTGGCAGTCCAGGGGCCAGACTCCCACACTTCCATGGCAAGGGGCACGGGTTCGATCCCTAGTTCGGAATGCCATGGCCAAAAACAATAGCAATCAAATCAAATCAGTAACTGGCTTTACCTGGAGAGTGCCCATGAGCATATGGAGTTTAAAAGGGCACAAGGCAAGTCGTGAGCACCAGGGATCTGTGTGAAATGGTTTTCTTTTAATTTCCTCTTATTGTGCTATAAAGTTGATTTTATAATAAAAACATGCTAAGGACTTTTTATTGTATAATTGCTTACATATTAAAAATTATATGAAATGCTTTCAACTAATGTTTATATGATTCATCCTGTGAGATGACACTTTGAACAATTTTATATAGGATGGGGGGTGGGTTGGGGGAGTCACACCTCAAAATGAGGCCTAAGTAACTGTAAAATTCCCAGTTATTTTTGCAGACCCTCTGGGAGTCCAGGACAGATGTGAGTGCATTTTAGCTAAAGGCAGGGGCTCCAGAGGGTGCTGCTTTTCCTTGTTCTGCTGCTTCCTTAACCTTTCTGAGACTTAGTGTTCTCATCTGTAAAATGGGGATGATAGTAGTACTTAAACCTCATAGGTTCCTTGGGAGGGCTAAATGAGCGCATCAGGGAAAGGGTTTGGAGCAGTGCCTGACACAGAGGAAAGCCCTCTAAAAACACAAACTACCGCCTTCCTTGTCACCACCATCACCGTGGGCACCTCTGGGAATTCCTGGGGTTGAAGGCCTGGGGAGGAAGGATCCCGGGTGAGAAATATTCTGTGCCTTTAGGCTAACAAGGGCCTGATGATCTGATCCATCTTTACATGCTCTTGCCCCATGCTTTTCCTATCAGGATCCTATCAGAAGCCTCATCTCCTGCCACTCCTCTCGGGCAGAGAGTTCCCACACCTCCATGCCTTTGTTCAAGCTCTTCCCTCTGCCTGGCTGCCGGGCCCAGCTCTCACACCCACCACTCTCACCTCCCACCCAACTGGGATGGCCCAACCAGAAGCTGCTGTCTCTGCTCTGAACTCCTGGAAGTTTACTGCTCACTGCCACACACCAACCAGCCCCCGGGACCATGTCTGTCTCCGTGCTTCACAGATATTTCCAGAGGCAGAGGGAGTATTTGCCTAGGCTGCATGGTCCAGATGCCAACACAGCAGGGCTTGGCAAGGGCTCTGGGTACCAAGGGCACTGCCGAGGACCTGGGAACCAACTGCTCCAGCGTCCTGCTCATTTGGCCACCCACCTCCAAATGGGCTGGAGTTAGAAATGCAACCTGCTCCAGCATTCTTGCCTGGGAAATCCCATAACAAAGAAGCTTGGCGGGCTACGGTCCATACCATCGCAGAATCGGAGTATGCATGCATGCACTTTGAATTGGCAGGGCCCCGACGGGGACTGGTCAGAGAATTCAGCAGCACAGAAAACCACGTGAAGGACCAAACAGGCCCTCTGCCCCCAATATCAACAATCTCAAGCACATGTACGAAGTTTGTTCCTCCACCTAAGACTCATATCAGTGTTACACGCCTTGTTTTACAGTGCGATCCCCAACACGCCAAGCACCCTGGCCCACACAGTCACCCCAGTGGGTCTGACTCAGCCCAACACCCTTCCCTCTGCATCAGTAGGTGTCTCTGTGCATCTGGAGCTCTCAATTCCCAGCATCAAGCCTCAGGGAAGAAGGAGTGAATGGGCTGGAAAGCAGGGTTTTGGAGAGAGGTGGCCTGATTCTACCAGCTCAGTGGGAGCTGGGGGACACTAAAGGTAGACACAGGGGCCGGATGGACATCAAGAAGTGGTATGATCCTTCCTCTTCAGCGCATGCATGGGAAAGGTCAAAACCAGAACCTGACCTCAAGGGATGGGCCAAGGAAGAAGAAAAGGGGAACCAGGATTGAACAGTTGCTGTGAGTTAGGCTGGCACTGAGAAAGGAAGCTGCCAGCCCTAACCAGATCCTCTCCTATTCAGAGCTGGTCTCAGGTGCCCTCTTTGTGGGACTGGTCCTAGGTGTCTAATGACAGGGCAGGGCACAGTGAATCAGGACACCCTGGAGCTCAGGGCTGGCGCAGACCTAAGAGGTAGCTTGAACCAACCACACATCTGAGACTTCACTACTTTCGTGTCATCTCCCAGTGCTGATTGCCTTGCCTCTGCTTGGATGCGTCTAGGGATGGGCAACTCAGTACTTCACAAAGTAGCTTCATATTTAAATCAGAACGTTTAAAAAAATCTCAAAAGGATCATGACCTTTTTGAGCTTCAGTTTCCCCACCTATAAAAAGGAAAGCTGGGGCTGGGTTACTAGCTTTCCAACTGGGTTCCATAGAGCCCTAGGTGTTAACTCCAGAGCTGCTGTTGGGGTGAGAGAGGTGATTAGGACAAAAAGTGAGGTCCAGGCATACATGGGTTCTGAGGCTCCATGGAGACCTGAGCCTCCATTTTGGAGCCACAACCTAAATCCTGTGGATGACACTAAGGGGAGCCAATGGGAGAGGGTAAGCTGAAGCAGACCAGAGGGAAGTGGGTAAGAGGAGCCCCTGGAAAAACAGGCATGCTTCTCCACACATGCCATCCTAGCTACAGCCAGTGGGGTGGCCTGCGCTCTCTGTTCATCAAATCATACCTCCCACAAGCTCTCTGCCACTTGCTGCACAGTGCCAAGACTGTGGAGAACAAAATCTTGCCAGTTAATCACAGGCCCCCTACTCCACCTGGGCCATGACGCAGAGACTGAAAATCAAGCTGGACAGACCATGGGAAGAAGTCCTATGTAGCTGTTAAACAGGGTGTTGGCAGACAGCACCCCCAACTGACTACCTGGCTATGTTGCCTTGGAGCAATTACTTAATATCTCTGTGCCTTAGTTTATCAGGTCAATGGGCACCTACACTTCAAAGAGTAATGGTGAAGATCCGGCGAGAATTCACACCAAGTGCTGTAAACAAGTATGAGAGAACTTGGCAATGGCCTCCACTGCTGCTGCTGTTATTGCTGGCCTATCCTTCCTTAAACCAGGAAAAACAGAGTCACAGAACGTGCTACCCAGGGTCAAAACAGCTAGTTCACAGCCAAAAGAATCTACAAGTACTACTGACTGTCCACTCTAAGGCACCTGCTTCTCAGTGAGAAACTGAGGCCTACTTGGTGGCAAGTGACCATCCCAGATCTGCTTGACATCAGCCTGGTCTCCTTTCAGACCAGCATAGAGAGGCACGCCATCTCAGGCCCAGAGGCCGTGCTCATCCCAGGAGCATTCTTCTTACATACCAAAGAAGCTATGTGCACTCACACACATAAATGTTACAGCATCAAAAAAAGAAAGGTCACCCTAAAAGGTTGAGCGTAAACTTGTTCTGTGCCGCCCCTTGCTCGGCTGCCACTGCTGGCACCCACCTCTGTCACCTCCCCTCACATGCGAGCTTCACGGCAGCTCAGTGAGCTACTTCCTGGAACACTTACACGGTGCTGGCTAACCCAGCCCCCAGCCCCGCCATCGGCCACTGCAGTGACGGTGATGTTACACACAAAGAATTCCAAGTCAAAGAGAGCTGCTGCAAGGTCATTACACCCAGAAAGTGTCCAGTTTAATCACCTATTTCCTTAAAAACATAAAAACGTGGGTAAATTTGAGCATAGTCTCCAAGGTACAAAGAAAGCATGGAGCAGAGAATAGAAGGATGCTCCTTTGGAGAAAGAATGCCTAAGATCTGAACAGGTTTCTGGTAAACTCAAACTGCCCTGTGTTGGACCTGGCCCCTGTGGGTGTGTCTCATTAAAAAGCCAAAGTCCCTCAGGACAATTCCACCCGGCAAATCAGCTCCTCACCGCTGCAGTCCACGGCAGCACCCAGGAGGAGCACGGCTCCACTCCAAAGATGCTGAGCAATTGCAGACTCTCCCCCAAAGTCTGGCTCGCAACAGATGCTCCCACCCACCCCTGTTAGCTCCCCGCCCCCATGTTCTGAAGATACAAGTCTGGATCTGTAATGCCTTCTCCCTTTTTTGCTGATGGGACCCCAGGGAAGTGACTTGTCCAGGGTCTCCATCACCTGTGAAATGAGACAACACCTCCTTTGCAAGGACATGGTGAGGCTTAATGAGCACGTATCTCAGAGCGCCCACAGAGGCTGCTCTGCCGAGAGAGACCAGGAAGATGGGATAGGGCCTAAGAGGTGGCCCTCAGGAGTCTGACCAGTTGCTTCCTGCCTCAGTCCTTCACAAAGCAGCCAGGTGTTCTGGAACCTACACAGGTAGCCAGAGAATTGCTTTCTGTGAGCAGGAAGAACATGAGGCAGAGTCCTGGAAGCAGGGCCTGGACTCATACCCAGATTCTTCAGCAATTATCCTAGAGGGTCTCTGCATCCCGAGAGCAAACATTCAACACAGGCCCAGCCTGTGCTAAGAGCTCAGTAACTGGTGCTTCCTTTCCCTTTCTCCTCCTCCTCCCCCTCCTTCTTCTTCTCTTCAATATGTTCTTTTATTTTTTATTTTACTTTTTGGCCACACCAGATGCAGGATCTTAGTTCCCCAATCAGCGGAAGCACAGAGTCTTAACCATTCGATTGCCAGGGAAGGCCCTCCCTTCCTCCTTTAAATTCAGAAGGAATCAGGAGAACATGCTCAAAAACATGAACACCAAATAAACAATAAGAGGGTCACAGAAGGAGGCACCTGAACCCCAAACCCTGAGACATACAGGGCACCAACTCAACAGGCTCAGAATTCAGGGCCACCATTCAGGAGGATGGTCCAGGCAGGGAAGAACACTTGTGGGTTGGCCTGCTCTGCCCCTGCTCACATCACTGTCTTGCTCAGGGTCAGAGCAGGCCAACCCACAAGTGTTCTTCTATGCCTGGACCATCCTCCTGAGCAAGGGGGACCCTCATGGAGGAGTTCTTCCCTGCTTGTGATCCCATGCCTGGGGTCTGTCAAGATGGCTGCTATCTGATATCTGTTCATTCTTTAAAGATGCTCTGGAGCTTCCCTGGTGATCCAGTGGCTATGATTCTGTACTCCTCAAGGCAGGCAGCCCAGTTTGATCCTTGGTCTGGGAACTAGATCCCACATGCTGCAACTAAGGATCTCGCATGCCTCAACAAAGACGGAAGATCTTGCATGCCACAATTAAGACCCAGTACAGCCAAATACACTTTTTCTTTTTTTTTTTAAGATGTTCCAAGTATTATTCTGGTGAAAACAGACCCCCCGCAGGATACCACATACCCGGCCACATTCTCCTGGGCCCCACACTGCTGCTCTGACAGGTTTCATCATCAAGGGCCAATAGGAAAACAGTTATAGGAGAAAAGTCTCTGTGTTTGCTATAAACCTGCCACAAAGACCATGGTGCTTTAAGCTGCTTCCTGTCCTAAAACAAAGATTTTCTTGGATGGGGGCGGGGATAACTTTATCCCTAAAGACCAAGTCTGCCCCCTTCTACTAAATGATAAAAGCAAGGTAACCCCGCCTGTTTCTCTTATTGCCCTGGTTGCTAGGAAGCTCCAAGCTTTCCGTCTCAAAAGCTGTTATCTTTTTTAAATTAGAAATTCCTAAGAGAAACTCCCCCCCCCCTTCCCCACTTACTTCTTAGTCCCTCTCTTGATGAACTGAACTTAGTACCCTACTATCTCTGGACAGTCACTGCCCTGCCGGGTTCTTCCTGAGGTCAGTGAAACCTGAACAGATAACCTGTGGTAAAGATTCAACACAGTGCCACCCCCCCAACCACCACCTCCAAAGTACACACCTTCCCCTGCAGAGGCTGGCAGGTGACCACGTGACCCATCCACCTCCCAGCGGAGTTGCAAGTGTCTGTGCTTACCAGTCATGATCCTCTGGGCCTCATAGGGCTCCATGTAGCCTGCGCTCTCTCCCTTTCCTGCTTTGCTTTTGAGATCATTCTTGGCATCAAAGGGATCCGAGTAGTCATCAGCGATGGTCACCTGTAGGGAAGATGGCAAGGGTGTGAGTCCACCTGGGGCTTTCTACTTCACTTCTGTTCACAGCCAGGCTTTGCTCCAACAAATATAAACTGAGTCTGTGCCAGGTGGGCAAGGAAGGGGAGGTGGAGGCAGGAGTCTGAACTGGTGCCCACCAGCAGGGAGCTCTGATTCTTGGAGGGGTAACAGGGAACCCACGTTGCTGTGCTCCATCCTAAGGGAGGGTCCTGAGCCTGCACAGGCAGGATGGCTGCTCCAGGCACAGTGAAGTGAGAACAGAAGCACAGAGGCAAGAACCTGGAGGGCGTCTTCGGGGGATGTGACTTGCTTAGTGTAATGGAATGAATGGAAAGGGAGGAAAGTTGGAAAGGAGCTCGCAAAAAGCCCAGAAATGCTGACATGCTCCTGGTGCTGGCTCAGGCATAGAAGAGTTTGTCTCGAGATAATTATGTCCAGCGTTCCACTTTCCCAAATCTGGAACACAACCATGCCTTGGGTAATCAGACAACAATTCGGTGAGATCAACGCTCTGCAAAGATGACTGAGGCCCCAGCCAGCCCCAGTGAAAACACAAGAGCAGCTTGGGGATGCCCAGACAGACTGCTAAGGGCAGCAAGGGCCTTGGAAGCCACACATCAGAAGACTCTCCTGTGACAGATGGGGAAACTGAGGTCTACAGCGGGCGGGGGCTGAACCGAGACCCGTGGCTGGCTCCTCTGCCTCCTTCCTGGACTCCTCATCTGTCTGTATTCCAGAAAACAACAAAAGCTCCACAACAAACAGAGCAGTCACCTGGGTCTAGGTGGTGGGGGGAGCCAGGGGAGTCCCCTGAGACCATAAAAAAAATTTGAGTTTTGAATACTTCAAAGCTTTCTCTTTTCCCAGAAGAAAGGCAAAAATTACCAGCTGCAGGCTAAGAGCAAACACAGCAACTTTTCCTCTCATTGGAGGTGCCCCTCGGGGCACCCTCACCAGAGGGGAAAGCACAGGTCCCTTTTCAAGGCACCCTAGCTCCACCAAAACTCACTGGGACTTGGGCTCCTTCGGTCCCACATCTGGCAAAGGGCAAGTCCTCAGCCTCCCAGCCAGGGCCACCCAGCTGCCTCTTTTGGGAGGAGGTGGGCAGGTTAGCCTGCCTCTCAATCCCTGGGGTTTCATGAATTGTTATTTAAATTGTAGGTTTAATTAGAAACCACAGGAGCCTCCACTCTCACCCAGCTCCTGGAATGTAAGGCATTTGAGGGGCCTGTAAACCCAGGGGAAGGGAAAAATCCCCCTTTGTCTGCCGGGTAAGTGGCAGTTTGTGGCAGCAGCCCTGGCCGGGTGGGCAGAGTGATCTCCAGCTGCCCAGAATGTGATGCCCACGTTAGGACTGCGGGCAGCTGCCCTGTCACCAGCGTGCAGCCAGCAGGGCTGGCGGGAGGCATCGCACACAGCAGTCACTGCTCCCTGAACAAGGGCAGGCTTATCCGTGAAATACCCAGGGCTGAAGCACTGTCTGAGCATGTGCGGGGCCTGCTGCCACCACTCCGAAGCGGCTGTGGGTCAGGCTCTAGTCCCAGTGGAGGCGCTTCCAGATGCTGACATTGTAATCGTGGCCTTTCTGGGGACTCCCTGAGCTCAAATGACACCGGGCAGGGAGAGATGGGAGAGAGGAGCAGTAGGGCCTTTCATGTCTTCCATATGATATTTCTACTCTACTACCATTTGCAGAACACATTAGGGAGAAAATTAGACACGTGAACCACTGTCCTTCAGAACAGCTCAGATGCAGATCTGGGGTGCATGGGGTTTTGTGTCTTAGAATTCAAGGGGCCAGAAGTCCAATGGAGAAAATGATGAACCTGCTGTGGATGACATGTAATCTCATTTCTCTCGTCCTCACCTTCCTTGCAGTCTCTTTTCTTCGTGAACACCCTTCGACTATTCTGCAACAAGGAAGGGAGCAAGTATTTCCCCAAGAGAACAAAATCACTTTGAGGGGATTAGCTGGGGAGGGTGCTGGGCTGTGTAATCTAGAAATCAACATTCCAGCTCCTCCCGGAAGTGCTCAGTGATTTGCAAACACGGAGGCAAGCAGGATACAAACCAAATCTTTGTTCGCCCTGGGACGGGAGCTCTGGGAGGCCTTCAGTTCAGCAGGCACTATCTGTATTTTCTAATTAAAATGAGATCTGAGCTCAGGCTGTCACGGGGGCCCTCAGGCTGCCTGCCCTGCTTGCTTCCGTTTCAATAAGAATTTACAAATCCTGAAATCAGGGAAAGCTCCTGGTCTCTGCTGACATATGGTTCTAGTTATACCTGCTGACAGTTTGAAAATCCTTCCGTTTAGAAAAAAACAGTTTAGAATTCTGTTAGTTTAAGAAGCAAATCGGAAGGTTTCTAAAAATGTATAATATTTAATCAATTTCCTTTCAAACTTCAAAGTAAGGTTGGTAGAGGGGAGGGAATTGAGGTTTAAGCAACGTGAAACTCGGCAAACACGAACTGAGCTGTCTGACCTTTCACAAAATCACGTCCCGGTTTTTGGAGTAAAAATTTAACCAAGAGTTAGGAGAGTTGAGTGGGGAGCTTAGCCATGCAATGTGCCACCGGCCTCAAGCGTGGCCACTATCCAAGCTGCCCAGGGACACTGCTTTGCTTTAAAACGCCCCCGTTAATGGACAAGTACCTTAAATCTAATTAAACAGTTCAAGCAAAAGGGAGCCAACCGGGACCCCTCTGTAGGTCAGGCCACTCAGGTATACGAGAAGCTTTCCTCGATTTTGATCTTGAATTGGCAAACACCCAACAGGGCACTGGACCCTTCAGATGGCCTGCCTGCCTTACACAGGGCAGGTGCAGAGCTGAGAGGGGAACCCAAGCCACGGGGCCCACCACTCCCCCAGGGAGGAGAGCAGCAGAAAGACTGTTGAGTGTGGCTGCCTAACTAGATGTGGCTGCCTAATACATCTTCTTTCACGGTTTTGCCCTCCTGGGTTGGGCGTACTGCCTGCCCCTCTCTGAGAAAAAAAGCCAGGTATGGCTAAAACCCAGGCAAGCCTTTTCTTGCTTTCAAACAAAATTGGAGATTCCCAGGTTAGCCAGTGGCCCTGAAGGACTTTCATAGGCTTATAAAGCGGTCAAACTGGAGCGGGGCGGGGGCGGGGGTGGGGGTGGGTGCTGTCCTCAAGAGCCCTGTCCCAACCTCCCATTTTTGTACATGGCCTACAGCAGTCCCTGGTGGCTTAGACAGTAAAGAATCTGCCTGGAGTGTGGGAGACCCAGGTTCGATCCCTGGGTGGGGAAGAATCCCTGGAGAAGGAAATGGCAACCCGTTCCAGTATTCTTGTCTGGAAAATCCCATGAACGGAGGAGTCTGGCAGGCTACAGTCCATGGGGTCGTGAAGAGTTAGACACGACTGAGTGACTTCACTTTCCTTTCCTTTCCACAGGAGTCCAGAGGATTCTAGAATCCCAGCACACTCAGTGCCTCTCTAACGAGGCTCTGGAGTTAGCTCCACAGGCCTCCTTTCTGCTTTGCACACACTGCTGGGTGGAACTGGTCCATCCCTGACAGCAGTCTGAAGCCTGGGTTTTCTCGAGGATTTAGTTTCATGATGGGAGGTAGTCTTTCAATTCACCCCCAAAGGGAAGCACTAGAGGAAAGTGGCCCACATGCTTTAACGAGACAGTGGCACCTGTATGGAGAACCGGGTCCTCTCTCTCCACAGGCTCTGGGTGGAAAGGTAAAAGGTAGAGCCACTGTGAAGGCTAACTTTGGGCAGAATCCACTAAACTCCAAAAATGCATGTGGTTTGATCCAACAGTTTCACTTCTCTGTATTTATTCCCAAATGTGCACAGGGAGACTTGGGCAAGGATGTTCACTAAAGCAAGTAATAAAGAGAAACTTCAAGAACCTTCTATGTCCATCAATAGGGGAATTGCTAAATAAACCGTGCCAGTTTCTACTAAGGAATATTATGTTTTAGATTTTAAAAAAAGCAGTCACTCTAACGCTATTGCACCAACACTGTGCTCCATGACATAGCTTTGAATGGAAAGAAAGCAGGTTGTAGAATGATAAATACAAGATGATACCTATTTATGAAAATTAAACAGAAACTTGTATCTCTATTTAATGTAACAAAAATGTCTGGGGAGACAGACTCTTCAAACTGACAACTCCTCTGGGAGGAGGGAGGGACTGGGATGGGGTGATGAGAGAAAATAAAAGGAGACTTATCTGTAAAATTAATACATTTTTCAAACAAGAAAAACTTATTACTCAATTATATGAAAAACTAAATTTTCCAAAGCACTCCTCTTCACAGGTTATTTTTGGTAGAAGGGATAAACTACTTCTTAAACTAGCCTGAAGATAGCGTGGCCTGGAATCCTTGTTTTATAAAACCCAGATTCTTAGCCCTAATAACTTGTATATTTAATAAGTAACCCAGGTGATTCTTATGAGGAAAGTTTGGGAAATCTTAAGTTAGAGCCAGCCCCCTCACCCACCAATCTAAAGCTAAGCCTCTCGATATGACTCTGGAATTCCACTTTTCCCAGATGTTTCTCAGCCTTATTCAATAAAGTGAAGCAAGAAGTCAGTATAAAATGCAGCTTTCTCTTGCTTTCTTCCCTGGGGGTCAAGCGGAGTAAGAGATGATCCAACATGCCTTGATCCATCTCCAGGATCCAAGATGCGGGAGCGATGGCATCCTCTGTGCAATCCTGAGGGCTGGTCAGATTGAGCAACATGCCTGAGCTGAGGGGAGGCCAGACACTGCCCTGGCCCCTGAGGGGAGCCAGGGCCAAAGCTGGGCCCGGCTGTGAAGATGGGCAACGCTCTCTGTTCAAAGCATAGATCCTATCAGAACAAGACTACTGTTCAAACTCTCCGGGAAGGTTACCTGGCTCCAGAGAGGGCTGGTGGGACTGTAGAGAAGAGCTGAAATGCACAGGTATCCCTGCTAAAAGCACTCAAGCCTGCTGAAAAGAAGGGACACGAGACGGGCAGCTCCATCTTCCAGGAGTAGGTGGCCTGTGCTGTCTCCACTGCCCCACAGGCACCTCCTCCAAGTCATACAGGCACCTCCTATGCTCTGCTGCCTGTGGGAACTGGCAGCATTGGGCTGCCCCAGCTCAGCCACTTGTGGGATGAGGCAAGACCAGTTTCCACCACCCTCTGCTGCTTTCCTCTTCCTGGAAAGTGAGGGGGCGGCAACCCATGAGGCTCTGTGTCCTTTCCAGGCACATGGCTTTTGTCTGCTCTACTCTAAAGCAAACTGCATGTGAACACACCTGGGAATGTTCTACGTGGTCCCAGTTGGATGATTCCTTATCAATTTATTCTTAAAACTGTGCTGGCTTTCTTCATGGTTTGGGGGTCATGGATCTCTTTGGGAATCTGATAACTGATAAAGTTGTTGCTCCCTCCATCACATTCGTATATGCCTGCAAAGTGTCAGGCACTTCTCAAAAAGGTCAGGAGCCCCAGATTAAGTGACTAAGCCTCCCTACTGCATTCGAACCACTTTAAAGAACAACTAAGGGGCTTCCCTGATGGCTCGGTGGTAAAAAAAAAAAAATCCGCCTGCCACTGCAGAAGACATGGGTTCGATCCCTGATCTGGGAAGATCCACATGCAACTAAGTCTGTGCCACAGCTACTAAGTCTGTGCTCTGGAAACCTGGGAACTGCAACTAATGAGCCCATGAGCGGCAACTACTGACGTCCGAGTGCCCCGGAGCCCGAACTCTGCCTAAGAGAAGCCACCGCGATGAGAAGCCAGCTCACTGCAACAAAGAGTAGCCCCAACTCGTGGCAATTACAGAAAAGCCCATGTAGTACAGAAGACCCCCAAATCAATCAATCAATCGATCAATTTTATTTATTAATAAAGCCATAAATAAATAAATAAATAAATGAGAGAGAATAGCTAAGACAAAAGGAGCTCTCTCTGCCTTAGGGAGGTGATGAGTGCTAACTCTAGCATAACTCAACATCCCTGGCTGAAAATACAGGCCAGTGTGTGACTGGCCTGCCTTTGGACTGTGCAGGGGCAGAGGGGCCATGGACAGCCTGGGGTTCTGTGTCTTGGCTTTCCAGCTTGAAACCCAGGAGCCACACGGGCAACCCGGCCCTCCCCTCCACTCTGGGGGTCAGGAGGGCTCCTTGAAGGTGAGTGAACAGCATGCACGGCAGCAGCAGCCAGTGGCTCCCTGTTTCTGCCCCCATCAGGGGATTGGCAGGCAGGAGTCCTGGTCTTCCTCTGGGGCCCACCGTGATACAGGCCCTGGCAGGCCTGACATCCTCAAGAGGGAGACTCAGTTGCCATGCTGACCAAGAGATGGCATTAACAGAACAGGGATTTCGGGGTCTGGAGAGGGCTTCCAATGATGAGGGGCTGCCTGGAGAAGAGGAGGTAGACAGATGCTCCACACAGACCCAGACTATACAGGAGTAAGCTCGGTGAGTCAGGAAGGACATCCAACAGCCAGTGAAAGGAACAGCTGCCTGGGAACTGGAGCTCCTGCTACTCGGGTGCCCGAGCAGAGGCACCGGTGGCTGTCTGGTTTGGGTAGAGGTCAGAAAACTGGATACCACCTGTCTGTGCTCTGTTAGTTAGCTCAGCTTCAGCTGTTCCACAGCAGAACACCAGCTTCAAGGAATACCCAGCTGGGTGGGTGGCTGCAGAACCCCAACCGTGATGGGTGGTATTTCCAAAGCCCCAGCAGCAGGCCAGAACTGTGCAAAAACACAGAAAAACGAGTGGCTCCACAGAAGAGACCCAGGCAGAAACGTCCCAGGCAGAGCATTCTGGCCCGAGCTGACTCTCCTTCACCCTTGCTGGGTGACTTTGAGCAAGCTTCTTTTTATCTCTCCAAGCTTCAGCAATTCTTCCATGAAACAGGGCAAAACTATTTGCTTTCTCAACTTTACATGAGTTTCGCGAAGAGCAAATAATGTCATGATGGGGACGTGTCAGTAGTTTATAAAGGATAGGCTATGCTGGCACCTCCTGGGAGCCTGGGATCAAGCTGGGGGTCTCTGTCCACGGAAAGCTGAAAATCTATTCGGGAAGACAGAACAAAGACCCAAGAAGAAACCCCAGAAAAGGCCCCAGTGATGATTACAGAGAGAAAATTGGCTGCAATTAGGCATGACAACAGCTGTCACATTTCTCAACCACAAAAAGAAAAATGTTTGTGAACGATTTTTTTTTTCTCCTTTTATGCTTTGGGGAGGATGTACCTAGTCCGGGGACCTGGTTAGAGGTAGAGAACCTCCAGGCCACCCTCCATGTGCTGAGATGGCAGCATGCTCTGGGTCTGTGCCCACGTCCAGGGCTCCGAGGGGTCCACAAAACAGGCTGCAACACACGCAGGACTGTGGGGACACCCCGCCCCTATGCAGAGATACAGGCGAGCAGTCCCTGTTCGCCACTCCCTGTCCCTGGCTTTGACCATCATAGACCACCTCTACTTACAGGCACACCAATACATCATTTCTGACATGGTAAGAAATTAATTTGGGGAAGATTAATTAGCTACATTTAGGCGTTCAGCCGAAACTCCTGGAAATCAGATGGTGGGGAGAGTGCTTTTCTGCACCGACCTAGGACAGGTTCCCTTTTTCTCCTCTAAGGTCTGACTCAGCCACGCAGAGTCACCTTCAAGTGCTAGGCCCCTCTTTCACTGATGGAGGTCAAGGGTTCTGCCCATAAGGCTGCAGGGAGCTCACAACCCTACAGCTCAGTCACCCAGGACAGTTATCACTATCCGAGCAGCCGCCATCCGTTTCTTTGTGCAGACCCTGGGTGTTTTGTGGTTAAACGCTTCTCTACAGACCAGCAGTTAGCTGGCCCGCATGTCAGGAGGCAGTGGTCTCCACTGGTCTTTCCGGTCCTGCCCCTCCCAAGGCCACAGCTGCTTGCCTAGACACCTGCAGGCTCCAACTTGTCAGGAAAAATGCATTCCAAATTATAGCCTTCGTCAGCGCCTCCCCAGCCCTGCTCGCTCGCCTCCCCCCTCCTCTCACCCGCACACCTCACCCTCTTTCAGTTTCACCCCATGAAGAAGGCTGCGGGTCCTAGGTGGGAGGTTGTTGGAGTGGAGCCTGGCCTGGCCCTCTGTTTATTTACCCCAGAACCTTGCTGTTATGTGGTAGGGACCAGATTCTCAGCATCTCTCAAGCAGTGGGAAGTTCTATTTTGAACTCAGAGAAAGCTCAATCCCAGTATTTTTTCATTGCTTTTAGCCAGAACCTATGGACAGAGAATTCAGTGCCTCCCTCCTGAGGACAGAAGCACCTGGGGGTCTGCAGAGTCACTACATGTGGGGTCAGAGTTCAGAGGGCCTCAGGAGACAGTCTAGTCCAGTGGATTTCAAACTTTTACGTGTATAAATTGTGCAAAGGAAATCTCTCATGGAACCCCAACATGTTCCACTTTCCATAGCCTGAGAAGCACGAATGCACTGGGGAGCAGGAGGTCTTGGGGAACAGGGAGTGAAGGTCAGTGCCGGAAACAGACAACCAACTGTTTCTTCACTCCCAGGTCCACACGGTTTCCGTGATACCGGGATGGCTATCTCATTTTTCTCTTAAAGTCTTTCTTAAAATTTTGGGGGCATATTCACCACAATCATGCCCCAGGAAAAACACACTAGCTCCTCTCATAAGAACCTTCATCCATCCCCGCAGACAGCTCCTTGTGGGAGGCAGCCCCAGGCCAGGCTCAGTCCACCTGGGGATACCCACTGGGCATCCCTTTGTCCTCCCCTGAGCTCTGGCTCAGCACGGCCCAGCCCTCCTGCAAACCCCAACCACTCGCACCCACCTTCCCAGACAGTCCTCTCTCCCAAGCTTCCTGCTCAAGAGGGGACAAGTGCCCCTCCTGGGTTTGGGGCCACTGCCTAGAAAGCGCTCTCAGATCAGACCCAGAACAGGAAGGCTAAGATGGGGATTTTCTTCTTCCCTGGCAGGGCTCTCTAGACTGGAAGTGTAGGAGGCGGCATCATCAGGAGCAGGGACAGGGGACGGTTATGAAAGTCAGTCACCTCTCGGGGCCTTAGGCCCCTCGTCTATAAAATGACAGCAAGGTGGGAATAAAATGATCCCATCTGAGTGATATACTTAGAACGGGGCTGGCACATGGTGAGTCCTGAGAAATGTCAGTTCTGATGATCATCATCTCAACCCATCATCCAGCCTGATGGAGTCCCTCCTCTTACTGAGGAGGAAACTGAGGCCTGGGGAGGGAGAGGAAGGGTCTTGCAAGTCACTTGGATGCCCAGTAACAGAATGTTCATTAGCAGGGTGACAGAACCAGACTCCTGGTGAATCCCAGCCGCACGAAAACCTAAGTCATTTGGTGACCTACATACATATTTATAGCTGCCTGCTTCCAAAATGGGTTTTAGATGGCTGAATTGAAGTCATTTTTTGGTCCCATCCGCTGCTCCCTTCCCAAGGAAGGATCAGGCATGCCCGTGGGGCTTTCTCACGGTAACAGGAGGCTGTGTCCAATAAGAACAACTTCTCCAGTGGACTCAGAGGAAAAGTATGTAAAGCAAACGCAGTGTGCAAAGTTAAAGTATGTAAAGTAAAGAAGCCAAGGCCTTTCCCGAGGTCTCGGGCACTTCTGAAAACCCCTGGAAACCAGGCCTCCATGCTCCAAGCAGGGCCCCAGAGAGAGCAGGAGTGGAGAACAAGGGGGCTTCTCCCACCAGCCTGTGCTCTGTGCTCACAGCTGGATCAAGGGGAGACGGGGCCCAGGCTGGCACAGCGCATTTCGATAATCAGCAACAGTGGTGCAGGACCATACTAAGTGAAGGGCCATTTTCTCTGAACACAGCCCATTAGGATGATTCATGCACTTTTCCAACCTGGGAGCCGCAAGGCAGGCCAGGCCCCAGCGCCTCTAAGATGTGAGTACTAAGCAGCGGCCCCCACCCCCATCCCCGAGTCACTGCCTGTTTATGGAGGACACGCAGCATCGGCCATAATTACCACCACCATATTTGCAAGTTTCCAATTATATTCAGCTTAATAGTGGGTGCTCAATAAACGGTGATTCACTTTTGAAAACAATGCCATGTTCTCAAATCCTTCAGCAACCAAGCCTCAATTAACTCTTTCTCACATGCAGTCCTCTAAGTTAAGCAGCTGTCCTTGAAGCCCAAAGCACTTTTTCTTACATGTAATTGGGACCCTCCTAAGGTACGGGAAAGTTACCAGGGACGGAACATTGCAATGTCATACCTGTCTGTAATGGTGTCAGTGGCTTGTTTAATCAGAGTTACCCCGTGCTCATGATGTGCTCTTTGCTGGGAGGCAGACTCGGGCGAGTCCGGGTCCTTCCATAAGGCAATCAGCCCCTGGACACAGCAGGGGCCTCACAAGGTGCGCTGGGCAGGAGCAAGGGTGGGCGGGGGTGTATAGGGCGGTACTGAATTCAGGGACCTGAGCTTCAGCGCTTTCTGGCTTCTCCCCAGGTGTGGCAGTCTGGGCACGTCTCTCTCTCTTCTCTGAGCCTGAGCTCTCACCCCTTCACTGAGAAAACATCTTCCTCCAGGGGTGGGAAGAAACTGAGTCAATGGACCAAGGGATAACACCACACTGGCATGGGCGAAAGCACTAGAGAACGGGGAAAGGATGTTGTTCCCACCTGAGATGCCACAGGCCAGGTATTTTAGTCTGGGTTTTCCCAGATGCAGAACCGGAAGCCAGGACTCAGGTGCAAGTGGTGTATTTGGGAGCTGACACTTAGGAGGGATGGGGAAATGGGTCAGGGAGGGGATAGCAGCAGGAAAGCTGGGTAATCAAGTCAGCTACCAAGGTGGACCACCCAAACTCCACCCAGCTTGGAAACTATTGAACACTGTCTACATAAACCCACTGTTCAGAATCACTTTACCAAGGTGAGGAGGACAGGGGAACCAGACACCAACTAACTCTGGGAGGGCCCTTTGGAAGCTGTTCTTGAGCCCTGACTTCTGGGCTGCCTCACGAGTGTGGGGCAATGATCACCCCATTGCAGGTCCTGCACAAAGCCTCGGGGAGAGATGCAGGTACAAGCTAGCTGGAGGAGGCTGGACTGGTGAGTAGGAAGGACGTGGCGGAGGCTGACTGCATCCGTTGCCGGGGGCTAAGAAGAGCCTCACACCTGGTGAGTTTACCCCCAGCTGCAGCAACAGGAGGGCCCATCAGATGGCCCCAGACTCCTGTCCCACTTGGCCCCTAGCCTGCCCACACCACTGTTCTCCTCAGAATTTCAGGTTCCTCATCCATGCAATGGGAAGAAGGATCTCCAGGTCCCATCCCCTCCAAGGGTTCTGAGCAGATAATAATGAATTTGAAAAGGTGGTAGAAATTGTACAGACTCATGGAAGCAGGCTGTCCCTGGAAACCAGCTTCCCCAACACAAGCAATGTTCCCACACAAAGGCCCTGGGTCATTTTCTCCTGGGCGAGGGCCACTGTTCCAGGGAATAAGTAACCAGCACCTGGACAAAACCAAATGGGGACCCTGATGGGCCACTAGTCCCTTCAGAGGCCTGCAATGTCACCTGGCAGCTTCAGGGAGAGCTGAAGCTCCTGTTTAGTGGGTGGGCTGGTAGAGCACGTGAGCACTTGGAAAGGCCTGGGGGGCCACAGACCCCAGCAGGATGAGCCTGTGTGCAGAGGGACCTCAGCCCCCCTTGACTGGCTGGCGGAGCACCAGACCACTGTGGGACCCCCACTTCACCTACCCTGTAGCTGAGGACGCTGGCAGCCCGTGCCGGCTTTTGACCCCACAGGCAGAGAAGTGGGCGGCCTGCAGTGACACTGTGCTCAGCAGAGTCTAAAAATGCACCTCCTTGGTGTAGACATCTATGGCTCAGACCACAACCGAAAGTGCAGAAGGAGAAAATTCTGAACTGGCAGCTGGAGTTCCGACTTGTTCCAGGATGGGGTGAGCTGCCTGAGGACCCCCAGTATGCAGCCAACAAAAGAGGGTAACAGAATCTTTTCAAAATTTATTTTTGATTGATTTATTTATCTTGGCTGTGCCGGGAGGTCTCAGTGTCAGCATGTAGGATCTTCGATCTTTGTTGCAGCATGCAGGATCCAGTTTCCTGACCAAGAAACCAAGTCACCCTGCACTGGGAGTGTGGAGTCTTAGCCATCGAATCACCATGGAAGTCCCCAGAATCTTTACTGGTTAAAAAAAAAAAAAAAAAAGCCTTATCTTTGGCACTTCAGCAATTGACAAAAATCCGATTTCAACATAGAAACTAGGAAGATTCAATTTTTCTAAAATATAACACACACACAAAAAAAAGAGAGAGTGAGAGAAAGAAAGACGCATATTTAAGTACATTAAAAAAGAGGACTGCAGGACTTCCCTGGGTAGTGGTCCAGTGGTTAAGACTCTGAGCTTCCAGTGTAAGGAGTACAGGGTCGACCCCTGGTCTGGGAACTCAGATCCTACATTCTGTGTGGATCAGCACACGAAAAAGGTGTGTGTGTGTGGGGGGGGGGACTGGAAGGAAATACAGTAAAATAAGCACACGTGGGCACTGCACACTTGCTCCCTCCACCCCATCACCCATGGCTCTATAAGACTTCTCTTCGATTAGGCCCTCCAGAGCCCGGGGGGTGGACTAGTGGACTTAGGACCACTGAGTTTTCCAGGCTCGTGGACACATTTTCCCCATTTTCTTTGCTCCTGGATCCCCTACCCAGAGGTGCCAGATTTGTAAATATGTGAGTGATTTCAGAAAGAAGGTACTGGCACCCCACTCCAGTACTCTTGCCTGGAAAATCCCAAGGACAGAGGAGCCTAGTAGGCTGTAGTCCATGGGGTTGTGAACAGTGGAACACGACTGAGCGACTTCACTTTCACTTTTCACTTTCATGCATTGGAGAAGGAAATGGCAACCCATTCCAGTGTTCTTGCCTGGAGAATCCCAGGGACGGAGGAGCCTGGTGGGCTGCCGTCTATGGGGTCGCACAGAGTCAGACACGACTGAAGTGACTTAGCAGCAGCAGCAGAGTGATTTCAGACCTGCAGCCTTTGCCCTGAGAACCCCAAGGTGAAGCCACAGTGCCCAAAGCTTTCAACACAGGGTGGTCCTATTGGCTCTGCCCATCTACATCCCAATGCTCAGTCCCAGCCTGGCATAAAGGGGACCAAGTGAATGCTAGATGGGTCAATGAGCTAATGAATCAGTGGAGGGTTTGTCGGGCCATTGCTCTCCAGGGGGAAGCCTGAGTTCAAGCCTATAAGGGGCCCCTTATGCTTAGGGTACTTAGGGCACATTTTCACTCAAGCACCTGTACACTTTCTGGCTGGGCCATCAACAGGCTGCATGACCTTTAGGCAAGCTACACAACTTACACTCTGTCCCGAGTTTCCTCATTTATAAAGTGGGAATAATACAAAGATTTACCTTAGGAGATTGTTACAAGAATTGTGTCTTAAATATTTGTCAAATGCTTAGAATCATGCACATAGCACAAGGCAGACATCATCTAAGTGTTTAGTAAGTAAAATAAGTAAATATATACACACATGCCTAGCATATGCACCTGCACTTAGACGTGAATGTACAAGCATGTCCATAAAGGCACAACATCCCCAGCCTCCCACATGCTCCAGGAGGCCAAGGACCTCAGTTTTTTTTTTTTTTTCCAGATAAGCTGTAAGGGTCAGAAGGGCTCTGGTCTGCCCTAAACCAAAAAAAAAAAAAAAAAAAATCCAACGAGCAAAGTGCAGGTAGGGCACTGACCGACCGCTGTGGCTGTGAACCTTGACCTTTCACGTCAGCTCAGCTATCTGCCTGAGCCAGGCTCCTGTGACAGGTGACCCCAGCCTCCCTGGTCCTCAGTGATGTACAGTATCTCTCCCTGGAGATATGGCACCACCAGAACAAACACTAGCAGGTGAGATGGCAGGAAAAGCCCTGGTCAGCAGTCCACCTGTCCAGCCTTCTTCCTCCAGGTTTACAAGGGGCATTTCAGTTTTTTCAACACTGTTTTAAAAAATCAAGCCCTCCTTTGGATTTCAATGGTCTGGGATACATCCACTACTTAAAGGGGCTCGCTTTTCCGCAGCTTACTCCAAGGGCACATTCCAGGCCACCGAGAACTGGTCCCTATGAAATGCCAACACGATGCAGGACAGTAACCTCATGAGTCAAGCCGGAAGTGGACTTAATTACTGGTGCAAACAAGGTCATAAATCCCTTGCCACTGGAAACATTCTACCCTTAAAGAGAGGCAAAGGTATCTTGAACAGAGTTCCAGACTTATCAATTCCAAAAGAGTAAACTTTGATCCACTGCTGCTGTGTTAGTCAAGCGATCGCGGAGGCTGAACGCCTCTCTGACAAGACACCATCAGGAGATATCCCCAACATGATATCCTGTCATCAGCTTCTTCGCTTCACACACTCCTCTGCCAGGAAGTGAGACCCTGCTCGACTCCCTGGGATGACCGCCTGGAAATAAGGTCCGCTGGTGCCAGGACCTGAGAACCTTAAACCAGATCCTCCAAGAGCCTGAGGGTGCTCGAGAATGAGAACTGGAAAGAGGCTCAGACATGATGCTGAGGATGGAGGGAACACCCACTGTCAGGCAAGACTAAGATTTTAACACTGTCTTACTTCATCCTCCTGATTACATTGTTTTCAGAGGAGATGAATCAACGCCCAGAGAGGTTTCCCAGTTTCTCCAAGGCCTCAGAGCACACGGAGTTGCAGGTCTCAGCTCTGGCCAGCCTCCCTTCCAGTCTTTGGCTCTTCTGTGACACCCACAGCCTGCCGCCTGACTTTCAAAAGTCCTGGGTTCCTTCCCGACAGCAGGACGAAATCTCTGAAGGGAGGTTTGAAAGAAAGAAGAGGAAGCTCTGCCAATTTGGCTCAGATACACACCAAGTTGGGCAAGGGCCACCCCGACACTCCCTCATCAGCTGGGTGCTGGAAGTCTCCCTTCCTCTTCCTCGGCCTACCTGTGACTGGAACACACCTGCAACCTGCCAGGGCCACACCTGGGGAAGCAACCGCTTCTGCCTGGAGCTGTGCTCTGTGGCGGGGTTATAGCAATTACTTCCCTCCATCGCTTACTGCCTCCTCCATCCTGCCCAGGATCCCACCTCCTCCTACTCCCCACAACTCACCACCAAAAAAGAGTGCAGGCATGTTCTTACACTAGAGGCAATGAGCGCCAGCGTTGTTATAAAGGTGTTCACAGCAGCTGTGAGGCAGTACAAAGACAGGGTCCCGCTTCTGCGCACAGAAGCATCAGTCAGCACAGGAGGGGGATGACAGCCAGAAGGTGAACCTGACCACAGGCCCCTGCTTCATTAACAAGAATTAATAACTGGCTGTATTAACTTTGCCAACAAAGGTCCGTCCAGTCAAAGCTATGGTTTTTCCAGCAGTCATGTATGAATGTGAGAGTTGGACTATAAAGATAGCTGAGTGCTGAAGAATTGATGCTTTTGAACTATGGTGTTGCAGGAAACTCTTTTAGAGTCCCTTGGACTGCAAGGAGATCAAACCACTCAATCCTAAAGGAAATCACTCCTGCATGTTCACTGGAAGGACTGATGCTGAAGCTGAAACTCCAATACTTTGGCCACCTGATGCGAAGAACGGACTCATTAGAAAAGATCCTGATGCTGGGAAAGATTGAAGACGGGAGGAGAAAGGGACGACGGAAGATGAGATGGTTGGACGGCATCACTGACTCAATGGACATGAGTTTGAGCAAGCTCCAGGAGCTGGTGATGNAGATCCTGATGCTGGGAAAGATTGAAGACGGGAGGAGAAAGGGACGACGGAAGATGAGATGGTTGGACGGCATCACTGACTCAATGGACATGAGTTTGAGCAAGCTCCAGGAGCTGGTGATGGACAGGGAAGCCTAGGATGCTGCAGTCCATGGGGTCACAAAGAGTTGGACATGACTGAGCAACTGAACAATTTGGGGAGAAGGATACGAAGCCCAGAAGGATGTACTCCCTGGGGACATTTAATCCATCACCCCAGCCGACCAGCCAGTCTGAAAGGGCTCCACTTGAGTGGTGGACCTGGTCCACCTGAGTGGTCTGGCCCCACTTGCCCTCTCCACAGTTCCGTCATGCCCATCCTCTGATCTGTGAGCAACAGGTCTAAATGGACGGCCCTGAGCTCCCCATCATTCTCGATCCCCTAATTGGAGCTGTCCTGACCTGGCGGCGCTGGCTTAGGGACCAGCTTGAGTGAGCTGCTGCCCCTTTCCCAGTACCCCTGGCCAGCTGTGTCAGCTTGGTGAGTAAGGCAGGGAGGGCCCTCAAAAGCTGCCCACAGCCCCTTCCACCCAAGAAAATATTTGCTCTAAAATATCGACACCCTCCCCAGAACTGCCTCCCGGATTTAAGAAGGGGAGAGGTTGCTTGGCTTTAAAAAGGAAATTGGATTCCCATTCATGAACTTCCCACACCAGGACACCTAACAGGTAAAACGGGTTCTGCCATTGATTAATGAGCTGGGGTAATAATGGGGCTCACCCTTTGCCATTAAGAATATTAACCTCGTTCCTGGCCCAGGGATGTCATAAACCCAGGGCCCACGAAGCTCTCTCACAACCACACTACACATCTGCCAGGTGAGGGGGCTGGGTGCATGTCTCTAACCTCCAGGGTAAGCCAGGAAGGGACAGAGCCCTTTGGGAAGCCCACAGACACTCCACCAGGCCAGATGTGGGCAGAAGGAGAAATAATGCCATAACTTGCCATAGATATGCAAGAACCCAGGGATCTCAGCAGCCTGGGACCTTTATTAAAGTGATGCTGTGCTCGCATGGTCTAATGGCTTCTCAAAAGCCAAGCTGCCCACTGGTGGCATTGACAGTGGTTGTGACCTTATGACTTCTACGAGCAAGGAGGGACGGTCTCCCTCTATTCTGCACAAATCCGAGAGAAGCTAGAGAGTCACGTTCAGCTCTGGGCCCTGCACTTTAATTAAGAGCTGCCACCAGGATGATAAGGAGCCTGGACTCCATGTCTCATGAGCACAATTAGACAGACTGAGCAGCGTGTATGCTCTAGATAAGATTTAGGGGCGTGTGGGCAGGGCAGGATGGACCCAGATGTGGACATGTTCTGAGAAGATTTAGGGGCATGTGCGCGCAGGGCAGGATGGACCCAGATGTGGACACGTTCTGATAAGATTTAGGGGCGTGTGCGCGCAAGGCAGAATGGACCCAGATGCGGATACGTTCTGATAAGATTTAGGGGCGTGTGCACGGGGCAGGATGGACCCAGATGTGGACATGTTCTGATAAGATTTAGAGGCGTGTGTGCAGGGCAGGATGGACCCAGATGTGGACACGTTCTGATAAGATTTAGGGGCGTGCATGCAGGGCAGGATGGAACCAGATGTGGACACATTCTGATAAGATTTAGGGGCGTGTGCGCAGGGCAGGATGGAACCAGATGTGGACATGTTCTGATAAGATTTAGGGGCGTGTGTGCGCAGGGCAGGATGGAACCAGATGTGGACACGTTCTGATAAGATTTAGGGGCGTGTGTGCGCAGGGCAGGATGGAACCAGATGTGGACATGTTCTGATAAAATTTAGGGGCGTGTGTGCTCAGGGCAGGATGGACCCAGATGTGGACACGTTCTGAGAAGATTTAGGGGCGTGTGCGCGCAGGGCAGGATGGAACCAGATGTGGACATGTTCTGATAAGATTTAGGGGAGTGTGTGCACAGGGCAGGATGGAACCAGATATGGACATGCTCTAGATAAGATTTAGGGGCGTGTGCACGCAAGGCAGGATGGAACCAGATGTGGACATGTTCTGATAAGATTTAGAGGCGTGTGTGCACAGGGCAGGATGGAACCAGATGTGGACATGTTCTGATAAGATTTAGGGGCGTGTGTGCAGGGCAGGATGGACCCAGATGTGGACATGTTCTGATAAGATTTAGGGGCGTGTGTGCAGGGCAGGATGGACCCAGATGTGGACATGTTCTGATAAGATTTAGGGGCGTGTGTGCAGGGCAGGATGGACCCAGATGTGGACATGTTCTGATAAGATTTAGGGGCGTGTGTGCAGGGCAGGATGGACCCAGATGTGGACATGTTCTGATAAGATTTAGGGGCGTGTGTGCAGGGCAGGATGGACCCAGATGTGGACATGTTCTGATAAGATTTAGGGGCGTGTGTGCAGGGCAGGATGGACCCAGATGTGGACATGTTCTGATAAGATTTAGGGGCGTGTGTGCAGGGCAGGATGGACCCAGATGTGGACATGTTCTGATAAGATTTAGGGGCGTGTGTGCAGGGCAGGATGGACCCAGATGTGGACATGTTCTGATAAGATTTAGGGGCGTGTGTGCAGGGCAGGATGGACCCAGATGTGGACATGTTCTGATAAGATTTAGGGGCGTGTGTGCAGGGCAGGATGGACCCAGATGTGGACATGTTCTGATAAGATTTAGGGGCGTGTGTGCAGGGCAGGATGGACCCAGATGTGGACATGTTCTGATAAGATTTAGGGGCGTGTGTGCAGGGCAGGATGGACCCAGATGTGGACACGTTCTGTGGGGCCAGGGACAACAGAATGAGGACCAACTTGTGGAGGCTACAGAAAAGGTTTCAACTCAAGGTTAGGAAGACTGTTTGATCAAACACAGCTGTTCACAATAGCACAGGATTATTTTAGGAGGCAGTGAGCTGCCTGCCACAGGGACCTCTGGGCAGAACCTGGGTGAGCCAGCAGAAGGACTTAGACTAAGATCCTCTGCCACTGGGATCTCTGCTCCTTCTGCGATTTTTATGGTACCCCAAAGCAGGGGACTGGGGGTGGCGGAGGCAGCAGCTGGTCCAACCTTTTAGAAGTATAACCCCTTCTCTCACTTCCTCAAGAAGCCCCCCAGCTTGAGAGCCCAAAGGGTGCTGCTCTGCAGTACAACAGGCTCATTTCCTAAAAGTAGGTGAGGGTGGGAGGATACACAAGCCTGCCCGCTGAGAGGCAGCATCACCATCCAGGAAAGAGATGAGACATATCTCCAGATTGGGACCAGGTCACTTAGTGGGGAGGGTGGAGGAGGGGGAGGGTCTCAGCCTAAGCTAATCAGGGCCTCTTCTCCCAATTGATGGGCTGGGACTGACCCAGGCCACTTCTGTTTTGGAATTCAGCAATGCCCGTGGTGATCTAGAAGGGGACAGAAGGACAAATAGCTCAGTGTCTGCCCTCAAAGAGGGGAAGAGTCTAGCGAGAGATGTCAGCAAATTTCTTCTGTAAAGAGCCAAACAGTGGATAATATTTTGATTAGCAGGACATACAGTTTCTGTGGCAACCACTCCACTCAATTGCCACTGTAATGCAAAAGCAGCCACATGTACAACTAAATAAATGTGCACAGCTGGGTGCCAATAAAACTTTATTTCAAAAAATAGGCAGCAGTTGGATTTGGCCCAAGGGCTGCAGTGTGCCCACCTCTGGGCTAGTCCTACGGTTCTCAGCAGGCTGTGCTTTAGAATCCCTTGGGGAGTTTTCACAAAGCACCAATGCCTAGGTTCTGCCCCAAATAACATTGAAATGGTGTAAGGTGAGGTCTGGGGTCAGTGTTCTCTAAAAGCTCCCCCAGATGATGGTAACATGCAGTCAAGACTGAGAATCACTGCTCTCCAGCAGAAGAGAAGTACGTGAAATCCCACTATAATCTCACAATAATCCACAGGATTTGACAAACCCAGCCCAGGTGAAGTGACTGGCTCAGGCTCACAGTGAGTCAAGAGGCAAGGAATCCCAGCCCATGAGCTTCCCCAGCACACCGCAGACAGCATGGGCTCATACCCCCAACCCAGCGCTTGGGATGCAGGTGCTTTCTAGCGCACGACCCACAGTTCCAGGAAGACAAGACCCTGCAGACAGAAATCAATACAAATACATTCACAAGACACACTCTAATGCATGAAACCGGGCCCTCTCCCTAGACCAACCTCGATGACCTCGGACTAACAGGGGGACAGAAATCCCCAAATAACTTGTTTGTCTGTTTTTGAGAAGCAGCATTTAAACCAAATTTTAAACAGTTTATTAGCATCTGGGAAGAACAAAAGGGGACTATAAAAACTGTGTTTCCTCAATCCTAACAAGCGCAGCCACAGGAAACTCTTTACCAATGACACCACTGAGGACCTGCCAAAACGTGCTGCCTGCCTGGAGCTCTACCCACACAGGACTGGGGCACAAGGAACCCCCAGAGCTCTGGGGAATGTTGCAAGAGCTTGGCTGAGGCTGCGCGGCCACGGGCAGCGATGATCTCAGCATCGACAGTGCAAACGCGCTTGGTGGATGGGGCAAACCCAGGCATCCCTGGCCTCGCAGCTGCTCCGTGGGTGGCCAGAGAGCCTCAGAGTCCCAGACCTCCCCTTCCACTGAGTCATGGGGTCAGTCAGGGGCTGGAGACAGCAAGGATGGGACACGCATGATCGTAAGACAATAAATACTGAGAGCAGAGACCAGGGGCTATGTGCCGTTCTTCTCATGTTCCCAACAACTCCTATGGAGCAGATTCACACGTTGTCCCCATTTTGCAGATGGAAAAACTGAGCAAGCGAGTAGTTGAGTAATGTGTCCACAGTCACCATGGCAGCAAGTTAGAGTCAGAGAATTCAAACCCAGCTCCTCTGTCCCAGATTCTGGCTCTCAATGTTATGCTCCAAGGACTTAAAAGAGACTCCACTAAGGCAACTCTTGCCCTGCAGAGGTGATGAAATACAACCAGAAAGAGTAAGGGGCTGGCATGGGGCCACACATGGGGGGCTGGGGCAAAACCAGTTCCAGGTACCACCCTTTCTCTCTGTAGAGAAGGGTCCTGCCAGTTTCTCCAAGGATGGGCTCACTAAGTTGCTGAGGGCCTGCAGAACTGGAGAAAAATTTAGCTTGAGAGCTCCTGTCTGCTAGCCTGTGTGAAAGAAAGCCTGTGAGGAGACCCCACATCACTCAGGATCTTCTGTTCCACCTGCCTGGGAGAGAGGCCTGCTTGTCAGCCCCTCCCTGTCCACCACGGTCCACACTCAACTGCAGGAGTCACCAGCCAGCTTCCCAGTCATGGCTCTCTGCCCACCCAGTGCCCTCCAAGGATGCTCCATTCTCCTGTTAATGCACTTTCAAATTTCTACCTAGGCTCCAAGGCACAGTCCTCGAGAACATGAGCTCTGGAGTTATAGCTGAGCTCACATCCTAGCTGTGTCACTTTGGGAAACTTGTTCAACCTCTCTAGGCCTCAGTTTCTTCATCTAGGAAATGAGGATAATAGTGGAGCCCACCTCAGGCTTGCAGCAGTAAGGGTTCTACTGTATTATCATCATCATGGTTCAACCTGCACGTACCTTCCTCTGAGAAACTCCCCCTCCACGGTTAGACGTGAGCTCTCCCTCCTCTGAGCCCCTAGTTCTGTCTGGACCCCCACTCGACCCCCAGGGCTGACTCTGGGGCAGGCCCCATGCTGGGCTCTGGGACAAGCAGAGTGAGACACTGCTTCAGTCCTCTGGGAGTCCCCAGACCAGTCTGGGGGACAGACACAGGCTCACAAATAGCTGTGAGGGCTAAGAAGTGACATTTCACATCCTGTGACACTCTAACAAGAACTTTTTTTTTTTTTAATCTGGCTCACTTCCCACTGACTAAAGGCAGTTTCACTAACTCCTGATGAGCTGTATAAGAGTTTTTAAAAATCAGGTCAAATCACAATTGGAGAATTCCAAATGGCTCCCAGAATTTCCCCCTTCCCTTACTTTACAGTCTGGATTTAGCCATTCAGGTCCCTCCTTTTCCACCTCCATACTCCCCATATATGTGTGCCTAGGCCCAAGCGTTCTACACACGCTAGGGCTTGGATGCCAAGAACAGGGTGGGTGCATAGGCACCAGGCTTGAAGGGATCTCCAGACTCAAGAGTGGCGTTGCTCTATTATAGAGCAATGGACCCAGGAGTCCCAGTAACCAACACGATTTCTACATGCACTGTACTTTACAGTAAATGGCAGAATGCCACTTGCTCTTCCCATGAAGTCATCTTGCCATGATTATTAAGACCTCCTAAATTGGGGTTCTAGGTCAAGGTTTATGCCTACTTATCTTTCTGGTACCTGTGTTTAACACAGCACCCAGCACATACTAAGGTGCTCAGTAAGTTAAAAAAAAAAAATTCCAAGTGGGGAAACTGGTTCAGAGAGATTAAGAAACTTGTTCAAGGTCACACAGCAAAGGAAAACAGCTGATCTGCCCAAGGGCAAGGAGAAGCTGAGTGTAACAGAGCAGGACAGTGGGCAAGGGGCCATCCACCAGGGCGGGTGAATGAAAGGTGGAGTGGAAAAAGGCAGATGAAGCTCCAGGAAGGGAGTGTCTGACCAAGAGAGAACAAAGACAGGCCCTGGGAGCAGGATGAGAGGGGCCAGAGGAAGTTAGGGGATGGAAGTTTCTGAGACAGACTGTCAGCCGTGAAGAACAAGTTTCTGAACTCCTGAAGCTTATCAGGCAGGCCGGGCTGCCAGGAGGGTGTGACAGCCCTGGACGATACAGCACAGGAAAGGATTCTTTATAGTTGGCTTTATTCTTTTGAAAAATGTGGATAATTTGTTGTTAGAATGATGAAAAGCTGTCTTAAGATAAAGTGCTCTGTCAAATGTCAGGCCATTTAGACCTCCAATACAGTCCCCAAACTAGGCAACGGCAGTCTTTAAAAATTTCAAAACTATTCCTGGCTTGTCACTGCATCTAAATAAGAAAATGAACAAGCTAGGCTCTTTTACAAAAAAAAAAAAGGTGCACTTTGAATGAAAAGCCCAAGAGAAAGCCAAGTGCAAGACTTTATTACAGCCCTGGAATCACTCTGTCATCAGCCTATTTGTGCTACTGCAGATATCAAGGCTTCAAGATCCAAAGAAAGGGGGTCATGGCCCCTGGGCCAAAGACTCCATCCTATTTTTGCGGCCCAGAGGTGTGTGAATGAATGGATTCCATGATTCTTGGCTCAAACCTCCTGATTTTACGATCCCCTGTCCCTCCCCCATCTACAGAGCTGAGGTCACAAAGCCACAAGGTTCCCTTGTAATGCTACTTCCTGTAGATGCCCAGTCTGGCTTTCTGAACAACCTCTTTAATTTGACCTGCAGTTGTCCAGAAATGGCTTTGATATAAACATCTCAGGGAAGCTCAGGCACCTTGCAAGTCCAAGACGTCTCTGGCTTGGGGCCTGCCATCAACCACTCGCCCTGGCAGAGGCCATGCCCATCAACTTGGTTCCAACAGCCCAAGACCCCACCCCTCCCCTGCCCAACCCCAGGGTAGCTCAGGGCTGACTGGAACGGAAGCAAGGGAAGAGGAGGAATTCCACCAGTGGCTCCTGACAGAGAATCTGGCCTTGCCCTGCTCTCCACAGTCCCTGGGCCACATTCTTATTCTGAGCCAGAGAGGCTGACTGGGGTTCTGAGGTCACGTTCTAACGCCGCACCACAGACGGCAGTGCTGATAGCAGCCTGAGCCTCACAGAGTGACTGTTCTCAGAGGACAAGACTTGTCATCTGTCCTCAGGAATTCCACCCTCTCCTCTCCTCCGAGTTCTCTCCTTGGAGGCTCAGCTCCGTCAGAGAAATGCAAAGAGTGACTGAACTTCCAGGTTCCGAAAGGCAGAGAGAGCCAGGAGAGATTGTGGTTCCCATCTGGGCCGCCGGCTGGCAATGTGACTGACCTGGGTGAGGCCCAGCTACTTCTCAGGGAAAACAGAAACCATGGTCACCTGAGGGCTGTCTCAGGTGGGAATGAGACGACGTGTGAAGCCACACAATGGTTGGCAAGGCTATTCTCACTGAAGCCAACTGCAGAAGGGTGGCCTCAGATGTGCATTAGCCCCTACAGAGTGGGAGGAGTGTGGCGATGGGGATGCAGAGAGGGGACCGGCCCACAGGCCCCAGCCACTCTGCTTAAGGAAATGAGATATGGTCACCACAGGGAGCGGGCAGGCAGGCGGTACTGGTAGGGGTCAGGTGGCCTCCTGGAGGAGGCGCATCTCCTGTGGGCTCAGGCGGGAATGACTGCACTTGAGGCGGGTGGATCACCGGTAAGGCATCTGGAGGGGGCGTGGAAGCGAGGGAAGGACGAGTAAAGTGATCAGGCTACACTGCTGCAGAGGTTGTACAGTGGGCATATAACAAAGACACATAGAAATGGAGTTTGGCGTGGGGGGTATGGCGTGGGCGTATAGAAATGGAGTTTGGCGTGGGGGGTATGGCGTGAGCATATAGAAATGGAGTTTGGCGTGGGGGGTATGGCGTGGGCATACAGAAATGGAGTTTGGCGTGGGGGGTATGGCGTGGGCGTATAGAAATGGAGTTTGGGGTGGGGGGTATGGTGTGGGCGTATAGAAATGGAGTTTGGTGTGGGGGGTATGCCGTCGGGGGTATGGCATGGGCTTATAGAAATGGAGTTTGGTGTGGGGGGTATGGCGTGGGCGTATAGAAATGGAGTTTGGGGTGGGGGGTATGGCGTGGGCGTATAGAAATGGAGTTTGGTGTGGGGGGTATGCCGTTGGGGGTATGGCATGGGCATATAGAAATGGAGTATGGCGTGGGGGGTATGGCGTGGGCGTATAAAAATGGAGTTTGGGGTGGGGGGTATGGCGTGGGCGTATAGAAATGGGGTTTGGTGTGGGGGTATGGCGTAGGCGTATAGAAATGGAGTTTGGGGTGGGGGGTTTGGGGCTTTACTGTAAACAGAGAACATGTTAACATTCTGGAGCAGAGGGGTAACCAGCAAGGTGAGGGGTGATGGAGAATACAGGCTGGGAGGGGAATGCAGCTGTCCCAGGGAAAGGAGACAGTTTGATGTAGAAGATTCCTGCTCCACAGGTGCTTAGGGGGCAGTTAAACTTCCAGAGGACCTGGCACTTGGGAGACTGGAACAGATGAGAGCCTATGACATTTATCCTCACTCGAAACGTCTTTTAGACCCTCCAGCCAGGGATGAAAGGCCTAAGTACAGTCACCACCAGGTTCACTGTTTTCTACTCAATCAATAAGCCCTTCATGCCTGATACACAGAAAGCCCTTTTTGCTAATCAGGACCCTTCATTTGCCTTTGCCCACAAAGGCTCTATTTGCCCTGTCTTTCCCCTCACCGTGCATACAGGTGAATCCATCACCCAGCCAGGAGCTCTGCTCAGGGGAGGGGCAGTCAGCACCACACAATTACCTGTGAGGCAAGTCAGGCCATCACAAGCAAGGCCCAGAAGTGTGACCCATGGTGGGGCCGGCGGGGTGGGGGAGCAGAATAAAGACTGTGTCCATGTTCTGCCAAGAGGCAAGATCTGAGCTGAACCTGTATTTGCCAGACAGGATGGAGTGGTGGGAGGGAAGATGAGCACACTAGCCTTGGAATAGCCAGAGGCAAAGCTCAGCGGGGTAAAATTCAGTGAGTTTAGGTAAGGATGTTCCTGGCATATCAGGAAAAGGATTGGGGAACCACCTTGTAGGAGACCTTGAATGCCAGGTTAAAGCAACTCCACATTACACCAAAAGGCAATGGGAAGGCACTGGAGGTTCTGAGAAGCTGATGACCAGGTAGGAATCGTGCTTTTACTGGAGTGACATGATGTCAGCTGTCCCCTATAACGGGGTGGTAGATGGGGCTGATACAGGATGTGCCAAGGACAGCAGAGGAGACAGTTATGGCGGGAGCCAGCTAACTGCCAAAACGGAGCCAGCTGAAGTCGGCTTGCAAACATACTTGTTAAAAATAGCGCTTTGGGCCTTAGTGGAAACAACCTCATTCTATACCTATTTCCTTTCTCGTTCTTGAATATTCTCCAGAGCGTCTGAATACGCATCTCATGAGGAAGTCATTAGCAGAAGTTCAGTCTGTTCTAATTATAAAGCAGGCAAGGAGTCTGCTGAGGCCAATGAAGGGCTCATGCCCCTCTGGCCTCAGAGAGACACTAGGGCATGGGGTTAGAGCAGGCCCGGGGGTAGCGCCATGAGGGCTCAAAGCCATGTCTGTCCTGTGCTGGGTTGTTATGCAAGTTACTCAAATTCCTGTGCCTGTTTCTACTCACTGGGGATAAAAAAAAAGAATCTACTGGGAACTTCCCTGGTGGCCCACGGTTAAGAATCCACCTGCCAATGCAGCGGACACAGGTTCTATCCCTAGTCAGGGAACTAGATCCCACATGATGCCAAACAACTTAGCCCATGCTCTGCAACAAGAGAAGACACCGCAATGAAAAGCTTGTGTAACGAAGAGTAGCCCCAGCTTGCAGCAACTAGAGAAAGCCCGCTTGCAGCAACTTGAAGAACCAGCGCAGCCAAAAAAAAAAAAAAAGTACCCACTGACAAGGTTTGTAGCAAGAATGAAAAAAAAAAAAAAAAAAAGCTTAACACAGCACCTGGCACACAGTAGGAACTTAACATGTATTAAGTGAGGCCAAAAATCCCCCACCATCTTCAGCTGTCTAACAGCAAACCTCATCTCCTAACTGTGCCAATGCCCTTAAATTACTGAGGACTGTGCTGAGTGGTGAGTAATACACTGGGCTGGGGAGTGGGGAGGCCCAGCCCTGTTCGGGGTAGGGGGTGCCTCCCTGACCTTGGGTGGGGGGTGCTTCAAGCAGTTCACTTCCCCATCCCTAAAATGGGAACTGGAAATCCCCACCCCCACCTCCCGTGCTCTCTGCCTCCTGGAGCAGCTGAGACAATAAGTGTGAGGGCCCAGGGCAAACCAAGTGCCTATGTGAGGGTCAGCACTCCCCTGCCCCGCAGGAGTGGCCCTTCCGCCCTGCCCCTCTGCTGGCTTGCCTCAGAGGTCACCGTGGCCGGCTTTCTCAAGGCCAGCCCAAGCAAGCAGATGCCACGGCCAGAACAGCAGGGCCAAGCACGGGCTTTCCTGGGGTGGCCGGGCCCAGCCTAGGCGTCCAATTCCTGCTCATTCTCACCATGGGCCAGGCCCTGGGCTTTCCCCATGTCCCTGCGTGACAAAGGGACGCAGCCAGGGGTCCCTCAGACCCGTTACTACAATACAGAACCGCCTGGCTGATTCCGGCCAGGCCCTCAGGGCCGCTCAGAGGCCCCCATCGGCCAGATAACTCACAGCCCCACCTGTTCCAACTGTGTGCTCCAGCCCCATGACTTTCCCACCAGACCCCAGCTGTCCTTGCTGACTTCCACGACTTTGATCAAGCTGTACCTTCTGCCTATAGTTCTCAATCTTCCTGCAGCCACTTTTCAGGGCCAGACTGAAGCCTCCCTCGCATGCCCCCCAGTATCAATGCCCCTGTGACGCTGATAGTTTTGCTGTGTGGTGGAACGCTCTGTCCCTGTGGCCCAGCCTCTCTACCTACTCCACAATGCCCTGTTCTGCATACTTCACCATACCCACACCAGGGGGCTCACCCAGTACACATGTAGGGACCTGAACCACTGAAACAGCCTCCTGTGAACAAGGTAACGGTTCTGCAGACTTATATTCCAGGGACTGATGTTTTTTATTTTTTCAATTGGAGGACAATTGCTTTACAATATTGTGTTAGCCTCTGCCACACATCAACATGAATCAGCCACAGGTATACATATGTCCCCTCCCTCCTGAACGCCGCCCCCCTCATCTGCCTCCCCACCCTACCCTTCTAGGTTGTCACAGAGCACTGGGCTGAGCTCCCTGTGTGTGTCACACAGCAAATTCCCACTTGCTGTTTTACATATGGTAATGTATATGTTTCCACGCTCTTCGGTCAAGTCGTCCCACCCTCTCCTTCCTCCACTGTTCACAAGTCTGCTCTTTATGTCTGCAGGACTGATGTCTTAACTGCATTTCCCAAGTTAAAAACAATGAGTTGCATCTTTCCTGGAAAAGTGGTCTCTGGGGAATGAGGGGGTAAGAGCACTTAGCTGTGGGGCCAGCTGCCTTCAGAAGAGAGAAGCCCAAGGTGACCCAGCCTAGGAATGCAGAGCTGGACGAGCGGAAAGAAATCAAGAGGCAGTGGTACTCCCTGCTCCCCTGCCACAGGAACCATCAACTGAGTCAGCAAGTCCTGGGAAGAGCCGGTCGGCTGCCTTTAATCCTCCCAGAACACGCTAGCAGCAGGGAAAGCTCAGAGGGGCAGACCTTGCGTCAGGGCCGCAGCCCCTGAGCTGGAGCCAGCAAGCCAAGGTGGAGACATGGAGAGGCAGGCAAGTCCTGGCTCCGCCTGGCAGCCCACTCCAACCTGCCACTACCCATGAATTACAGGGAGAAGGCTGTGGCCAACTGGCTTCAAGGCCGGCCCTGCCTCTCTCGGGCACAAGGAAGCGCTTTGTGCAGCCCAGCACCTCATTATCCGGCATTTCGGCCACACCGGAAAGGGCAAATAATGGGGTAAGCGTGACACATGTTGCACAGGTGCCCCTCCCTGCACAAACCTGTCGAGTCCCCACTGCCTACGGAGCAAGGGCTCAATTAACTCCTTAGTAAGGCATTTGTGGCCCTTCCATCTGGCCACAACAAATCCTTCCATTAAAAACCTCCTTCTAGTCTAATTCACTTACTTATTCATTCAAAAAATATTTGTTGAGCACCTAGGTGCTGGGCACGATGCTGAAAGAGCTGAAGGATCCCTAAATCCTACCGCCCTGAGCCTGTGCAGATCACATGCAGGTCCCCGGCTGAGAGCTCTGCCTATGGAAGGTGCTCAAGGTTGGCTACCTGTTATGATCATCACCCCCACCTGTCCCTGAGGAGGGAGGAAGCTGCTCTTCTCACATGCCCACCTACTTGCCCTCCAGTGTCACCACCACACCAGAAAGGTGGGCACAAAAGTTACTCTGTTGGAGGCCCACCAGCTGCCATAATTTAGAGTGTGCTGGCCGCTCTGGGGTGCACTGGGCTTTGGGGGTTTCCCTGTGCTGAAGTCACAGGAGGTCTGGAGACTCTGAGGGGTTTGGAGCACACTGGGTCCTCAATCAACCTCACTGAGGCCACTCATCTGACATGCATTTCTCGGTTCCTCCAGGTTGGGCCCTGTGTAAGGTGCTCCCACCGAGAAGGATGAAGCAGGTAAAGGTTAAAGGTGCACAACAGGTAAAGGGCATGGAGGTAAAGTCCTGGTGGAAGGCAAGTAGCTTCCAATCAGCTGGCTAGGACTCGTGGAACAAGAGGGAGCCTTTCACAGAGGTAAGGGTCAGCTTGAGCATCGAGCTATGAGCAAAGACATGGAAGCTATGGAGACTGCTTAAGTTATAACACGTCTGGAGTCGCTTTTGAAAGACAGAAGATGAAGGACTCATCTGGGGCTTCCCAGGCAGCACTAATGGTAACGAACCCTCCTGCCAATGCAAAAGACATAAAGAGATTTGATCCCTGGGTCGGGAAGATCCCTTGGAGAAGGAAATGGCAATCCACTCCAGTATTCTTGGCCTGGAAAATCCCATGGACAGAAGAGCTTGGCAGGCTACAGTCCACAGGGTCGCAAAGAGCTGGGTACAACTGAAGCGACTTAAAACAAAAGACTGGCCAGAAAAGTCAAGACTCAAGCACTGTGGAATGTCAGGGGTGGAATTTTTCTTCCGACCGCATTTGGGAAACCTATAAGAGTAAACACCTGGACACGCCATCAATTTCTTACATCTTTATAAAGACCAGACAGTACAACAAGAGATCTCACACAGGACTACACAGGTGGAGGCTAAAGTAATACACTTTTAAAAGACATACTTTCTGACATGAGAATGTGGGCTACTTCTGTGCAACTAAATATTGATGAAAGCTCTCATAGCATGTTTAGGTCAGAGAGAGCTTGCAAGAAATCCATGAGTATGGGGAGGAGTGGTGGGTGGGGAACTTCCATACAATCAGGAGGTCAAACCAAGTATGTACAAAATACAGAAGGAACAAGTCAACATGGGCTGTGATTATGAAGAGATGTGCCTAACATTTTATGCCAGAGGTCCGCAAAGTTTTCTCTTTATTTATTTGTTTGATTACGCTGGGTCTCAGTTGCAGCACATGGAATTTTTTATCTTCACTGCAGCAAGTGGAATCTTTTTTTTCAGTTGTGGCATGGGAGATCTTTTAGTTGAGGCATATGGGATGGGATATAGTTCCCTCCTGCATGGAGCAGAGGAGGGGGCGGCCACTGGACCACCAGGGAAGTCCCTGCCAAGTTTTGTTTTTATAAATAAAGTTTTATCGAAACACAGCCATGCCCATTCATTTGTATATTATCTCCGGGCACTTTCTAACAACAAGGAAAAAACTGAGAAGCTGCATGTTGTCCCTCAAGCCTCAAATACTGACCACCTGGCCCTTCACAGAAAGTTTGCTCTGCATGGGAATGGACACATGCAAGCAAGAACAAGAGCCCCCACCCCTACCCTGGCAGGAACAACCTCGTCCCCAAAGCCCCTCTGGGCTCCTCTCTGAGTAGGGCCCCCAGTGAAGGCCACATACTTCTTTGAACATCTTAGTGTGGTAAATCTCCCATCCTTTAGAGTGTATTTGATTTCTGGAAACTGCCCAAGGCTTTTCAAACCAATTCAGGTGAAAAGGTGGGTGATCACGCCAAGGAATGAAACACGAGAGCTTGCCAAGGGCAGGACGCGTGCCTTAAACACTGGGTGAATTGAAATGGCAGTGAGAAATGTGGTTTCATTATAAAGTTGCGTAACTTTATTTCTTGTGTCTCGTTAATTGGGGACAACAGTCATCTGATGTTCAGGCCTCAGCCAGATAGTAAAAGACCTCTTACAAGACCAACCGCATTCCACAGGCATCTGCAGTCTGAGATGGCTGTCCTAAGTCTTTAACTTCTGAAAAGACCAAGCCTGGTATCAGGGAACACTGGCCAGTTCTTACTGGGGGCTCTTGTTCTTACAAATGGAGACACTGTTGCCCAGAGAGGAGATGGGACTTGTCCAAGCCACCCAGCCATGGAGCCTCAAGGTTTAATTCATCCAGAATGGTTAGAGTGCTTCAAGCTTTGAGCCATGAGTTAAAAGTTTAAATCAAAAGTGTGTACATGCTGAACCCCTGGTCTCCAATGAGACAGGAATGTCAATAAAAACATGGAAATTTGACAGGCCTTGGCCATGTTCCCTGACCTGAGTCTGTTTTCTTATACAAAAAATGGACAATAAGCTCCTTGTAGAGTTCCTGGAAGGATTACAGTTTAGTGATACGCCTAAAACACTCAGCAGAGTACAACATACAGTGGGTTCTCAATACAAAGTAGCTCAGAATCTCTGCTGCAAGGGCAAGCGCAATGGCAGCAACATTCCACCATCTTTACCCACAGTGGGTGTGCACACACACCCTCCCATACGGCCAACTCCAAGACTGCACAGCTTCAGTGGGCACCTGCCCATGCATGGCCTAGTTTGGCCTGCCTCCAGCAGGGAAGTTTACAGGGGGAAACTGCCATCTGCCTCTGGAGGAGCCATGTTCCCAGCTCGAGGGAACCGTCCCCTCTTTCGGGGACTAACTCCCATCAGCAGGATCACAGTTGTAAACACAGCACAGACAAACAGGAACCAAAGCAGAGGAAGAGCAGGTAACTCTGGCTTTTGGAGGAGGCCAGGATCGATGTCTTCTGAAGGGGCAAGGGAAAATCCCCACACCTCCCCTGGTGAAATAATGTCAGCGAATCCCTCCACGCTGGCCTCTCTCCTCACGTGTAATAGCCAAACATGCCAGCAGGTGTGCATTGCGGTTTCCGGTGCCTGGCTGCGCAGTTCTGCTAACAGGGCTCTCCCCAGACGAGGGCTGTGACCACAGACACAGACAGACAATGTCCTGATCCGGCACCGAGGGCCAGCGCTGGCACCATCGAGCAAGACTGGTGAGCTTATATAACAAAGGGCTTGTCATCACTTCCTGTGAGCCTCATCGCCCACATTCCAACACAATGAGACGCTCTCTCTGCCCTGGCTTTGAAGTTCAACAGCTCATTCACAAGGCCGGGCAGAGCTCTGCTGGGAGGCAGAGAGCCTGCACTGGCTCACCTTCCCATTCCCCTTGCCCTTGCCATGTCATTAGTTTATTTGGGAAAAAAATGTACCTTTGTGATTAGTGTTTGTTTTTTAAAACTGAAAAATATCCAACCTTATAGTGACAACTACTATTCACACTTGGATCTATTTACTTCTGGCCCTTTTTCTACCTTTGTAAGTGGGAATGGAGTAGAAGGAGAATACAAGTATTTGGTTTTTTAATATCGTACTTTGAAAAAGTCTTCTGTGGTGAGTCTTTCCTCCACAGAAAGGCCTTTGACCCTTCTCAGTTGAGTTATCCAACCCAGCTTTGGATAGCCGCAATCCTTTCCACCATATGCGTGTGCCTTTCCCACAGCTGGATACTTAGGTGATTTCCACTCTTTCGTTTTTCCAAATGCTGTAGGATCCTGGTAGCTAAATCACTGTGACTCTCTTCACTCTCTCCTTAGGATAAACTCCTAGTGAGGCCACAGAGTAGCAGCTTCTCTGTGTTATTCCCTCAGTCTCCCATCACTCTTTCTGACCAGGAACCAAGTCTATAACATTTTTGAGGCAACTATGATTTATAAGGTCCTTGTGTGTGTATGCACACAGGCTACGTTGCTTCAGTCGTGTCTGGCTCTTCTGTGAGCCCGCCAGACTCTTCTGTCCATGGGATACTCCAGGCAAGAATACTGGAGTGAGTTGCCATTTCCTCCTCCAGGGGATTTCCCAACCCAGGGATCACACCTGCATCTCTTACATCTCCTGTATTGGCAGGGCGGTTCTTTACCACTAGTGCCATCCAGGAAGCCCCAAAAGGTCCTTTTCAGCTCAGTTCAGTTCAGTTGCTCAGTCGTGTCCGATTCTTTGTGACCCCATGAAAGGCAGCACGCCAGGCCTCCCTGTCCATCACCAACTCCCAGAGTTCACTCAAACTCATGTCCGTCGAGTCGGTGATACCATCCAGCCATCTCATCCTCTGTCGTCCCCTCATGATAGGGATGAACACCCTCATTTAAAGATGGGAAAATGGGCTCAGGGAGGTGAAATGACTTGCCCAAGGTCATAGGCCCTCAACTTGAACCCAGACTAAGCCTGAGCAGCCAGTGCTCCTTCACTGCCCCATACCGCTTCTCTCAGGCCCCCAGGGCAGCATGACAGCAGGCACGACAGGCGTAGCTTAAAGCTTTAAAGCTGAGTGCACAGTGATCTACAAGACACACAGCTTGCTACAAATCCCAGGGTCCACCTGGCTATGCTTGTCAGCCTGGACCATCCCACCACGGACCAAAGAAGGGAAACATCCATAGTTCTTCGACCACAGGGTTCAACGGTCTTTTGTTCAGCCATCGGGAAGGTTCGTTTTTACCACTAAAGAACTAATGAGTAGAAAATGGCTACTAGTGGCTGCAGGTATAAACTTGATAATGGCGATCTAACTCACTCCTTGATTTTTAGTTGTGAATGCAAGATGACCTTAGATTTAACATTCAAACAAATCTTTGAAATTCATAAACACAGATCTTCTAAAGAAGCCTGGCTTCTTCCTAGGAGGGACACCCTGATTTCCCTTCTCAATTTTTTCTAAAGAAAAGTCTGGGGAGCACAGGATGGCATGAATTTATTTCATTTCAGTACCCTTTGCAGATGTAAAATCTCTTTCCTACCTATCAGCAATGTCCCAGACAAAATGATCCTCTGATTGAATGAAGGCATACAACTGATACTTACTTGCAGGATAAAAAATGTTTGAGCACAGACAGAACTACATCTGCTGAACTTGAAAAAAAATGCAGTGCTCCAAAGTACTTGTTATGTTGTAGAAAAATAGGTAAAACCAGAAGAAACCATCAAAAGCCAAAGGGGTTACGATATTTCTGGAATAACCGTTCCCCAAAGGATCTGACATGTATCTAAAAAAGGCATTTCTAGGCGAGGAATTAAATAGTTGTGATGTTGTTTAGTCACTAAGTCATGTCCTACTCTTTTGTGACACCATGGACTGCAGTCCACCAGGCTCCTCTGTCCATAGGATTTCCCAGGCAAGAATACTGGAGTGGGTTGTCATTTCCTTCTTCAGGGGATGTTCTCAATCAAGGGATCAAATCCTTGTCTCCTGCATTGGCAGGTGGATTCTTTACCACTGAGCCACCAGGGAAGCCCAGTACTTCCCAACGGAAAAAAAAAAAAAATCATCAAGAATGTTCCCTTACTCCCATCCACTGATTTCTTACTTCCAAACTCTTTGTCCAGGGCTCCTCTGTAAGCTGCAACTATGAGCAATTTCTGCTTTCTCTGGAGGTTTCATGTCTGATCATTTAAAGCACTCTCAACACAAAGGGTTTGCCTGGATGGAGAAGAGTTCCTCGGCTTTTTAAAAACCAGGCCCACTTCTGCCTCAGTCTGTGGGTGATAAAGAACCAGAATCAAGGGTGCAGACAAAACTCGACCCCAGACACACGTCTGGGGTGGGGCTCTGCACTTTGACAATGCCAGGCCCAAGGCCGGAACGTCTGATCTGGGCCTTGACAGTGTTGTCAGCTGTCCTGCAGGTGATTCGGAAGTGATGACACCGATTCCCACCATCTTGTCACTTTACAGTCACGCCACAGATGGCTTTCAGACGGATCCTGAGCCCTGCAGAAGCTCAGTGAGCAGGAGCCGAGTGACAGCTGAATTCCCCAAGCGTGGCAATAGCCCCCTGAGCTGGCCTGATGGCGCATTATTCCTAGATCTTATTTACAAAGCATCTCTTCGGGAACTGGGAAGCATGCTTTGGGCCAGAGGGGCCCTCAGATTCAGCAGTGAATGCGGGAGGAATTGGCCAGGGATCCTCAGGGGGCCCTTCAACCGAGACCGGCAACATCTTCATCTTCAACGGAGCTAATGTTTCTTCCCCACAGGAACTCAAAGGCTCCTGAGCACTTACTGCTTCTCAGATCTCCTCCCATGGGGCACATCCTCTGAAGGTCAGCATCCCAGCGGCAGCCAGACGCTGGCGCTCCCGTGTCCCTTTTGCATTCCTTTCTTCTAAAAGCTCCAACCCAACCAGCAGCAGCTTTACTGTGGCTCCTTTGACCTGCTATAGTGTTTGCCTGGACACCCTGGGATGCCTCCAGCTCCCCCACAACTCCCCCCGCCCCAACCCAGTGCTGCCATCAGATGGGAGAGCTGAATCTTGGTCTCAAGGTCAGGTGACTAGCTCTGCAGTGCCCCAGAACAAACACTGAGCACTCCCCTACCTCCTTCACCATGCACAACTTCCCTCAACAAGTAGCTGAGGTGCTGCCTGGTTCACACAAGACCTCTACCCACCCAGCTCTCTGGAAAGGCACGCGTGGAGATGCCCCTCTGTTCCTAACCCAGGCCCCAGGACACACGATCCATCTGACTGACAGAATGTGGACAGACACTCTGCTGGCCTGGGTAACTTACAAACTCCACAGAGGGCACATCCCAGCTACTGATGACAGTGATTCAGAGACTCTATTCCCTAGACTCAGTTGATTTCCTTCCACTGACCACTGTCATCTGAGAGCCCCTTGAAGTGTCAGTCACAGTCATTCATGGCTGAAGGATGCGGAATGGGGCCAGGCCCTTGCTACCTCTGCCTAAAGCACTTGATGTCCTCTTAACAGGGCTCCCCACCCTTATATCCCACACTCACCCTCTCTAATCTGTCCTCTCTAATTCATTTTCTTAAGATGCGAATGTCACCTCCCTGACTCAGATGGTAAAGAATCTCCCTGCAATGCAGGAGACCCAGGTTTGATCCCTGGGTCTGAGTTGGGAAGATCCCCTGGAGAAGGGAATGGCTACCCACTCAGTATTCTTGCCTGGAGGATTCCATGGACAGTGGAGCCTGGTGGGCTACAGTCCATGGGGTTGAAAATAGTTAGACACGACTGAGTGACTAACACTTTTCAAGAAGCAGACAGACAGGTCTCCCTAAAGCAGAGATCTGATCTTATGCTCCACCATCTTTCACTACCCACAGAGGACAGACCCAACTCTGCTGCCCGGCCCTTCAGGCTTTCTGACACCTGGCTTCATCTCTCTATTGTGTCTTTTCTGTCTTCTCACAGCCTCTTCTTTATTCACTATGGACCACTCACAAGACCCCTCCCAGGAAGTCCTCATATCCACCAGTCTCTAAATATCCAGATTCTCTGTATCCAAGAAGGCCCATCTCATGCACCTCCCCCTGCTCCTCCATGAAGCCTTTCTGATGCTTCTTTGGCAGCATTATCCTGAGAAGACACATGGAGAGTACCTGGTCCAAACCAGATGCTTTATCATCAGTAGAGAGTTACACCTTTCAAGTGGCTCTGGCGTTGTGGTTTTGGGACCACCAAATAATACAAGAACTGACCTCTGTCACTGTTCTCTATAACTGTGCAGCACAGAGGTTATGGGCAGACAGAAGCCAAACTAACTTCCTGGGCTGGACACCTCCATCTGCAGCTCTGCCCATTACTAGCTATGCCACCTATGACAAGGTACTTAATAAAACAAACAAACAAACAAACACATCTGTTTGCCCCAGTTTCTCCATCTATAAAATGGGACTCTTAACAGAACTTACATTTTGGGGTGTGTCACGAAGTTCAGTAAGTTAATATTCATGAGCACTTAGAACAGAGTGGTAATCCAGGTAGATCCAGGTAGTTATTACTTCTACTGCCCCACTATAGGGAATCATGGATCAACCACAAACTGACTGTCAAGGACAGGGTCACTTTTTGAGGACAACCTCACCAGGCCAGAAAGGGAAGTCCCACTAGCTTGACTGTGGGTGTAAGAAGCCCAGAGTTTGAGGCTGGGCTCAGGTCCAGAACAGCCTGTGGCCCAAAGAATTCATAAAGTTCTTTCCACACGCCAAGCATTGTGCTTAGCTGTTTAAACAAATAATTTTATTATGACCTTATGTATTGCCCCTGAACCTCATCTCCAGAATGTGACCTCATCTGTAAAAAGGGGATTCTAATGGGACCACCTCAAAGACCGGCCCTGAGGCTCACACACAGAAAGTGTTCCACAGGTGCAAGGCACAGAGTGAGCAGTCAGGAAACACCACCTATTATTATTACACCCACGTCAGGACAGATGGGGCATTCCAGGCCTGAAGAAACTAATCACTTGTCCCAAAGTACTAAGCTTCTGAGACCAGAAGCCAGGACTGGAGCCCAGACTTCTGGCCCCAAAGCCAGAGCTCATTTCACATCGCCACAGTGGACATCACTAGGATTCTGCTGTATCTGAATCAACAGCTCTGGGCACTTGTGGTGGGTAGTGTCACTGGTGGTTATCCACAAAAGGGGAAGAACCTGGACCAAGAATACTGGGGCCCCGGCACCACCCCACTCAGCTGGGCAGCTGCTGCTCCACTTGCTGTTTGCTCAGCACTGAGGTCCTGATGGCAAGATCCCCTTGGCCCCTGCTCCCCAGGAACATACTCCTGCCTGCTGCTTTACTGTTCTCTTTGCCTTAAGAACCACCCCCCACCAAACCCCCTGCCCCACTGCCCTGCTCCTAATCCACCTGGGAATCGAATCCAACCATGCTCCACATTTAGTCACACTACGGCATGATTAACTCCTCAGTGTCGACCTCAGCCCACCCACTCAGAACCCGCTCTGCGGCCTGCCACTTCCTGCCCAGGAAGCTCCCGGACTGGGGTCCACCAACGCCCTCCACACTTGTGATGCTAAAGGGTACTGGCCCTCAGCAGTTGGTGTTCTGGCTGGGAATCCGGCTCTGTGGGGAAATAGTACAGCCTGCAGCTTCCGTCTGCCTTTGAAGATACGATCACACATCTGAGGGTCGTCATGTGGAAGACGTAAGGTTAGACTGGTTCTGCTTGACCTCAAAGAGCCCAAGTAAAACAATAACAGAATCCACAGAGAGAAACAAGTCAGCCAGCAGAGTGCCCATAAACACCAAGTACTCAACAAACCTGAACTAAATTGGAGGGGGTAGCAGAAAAAACTTGAAGGCCCAGCTGTGCAAAGGAGTGTCTGGTTATGTGACAAATCCTCTCATCACTGCGCATTTTCAGGCATGGGTGTAGGAGGGCTGGACTGGGTGATCTCCAAGCTCCCTGGGAACCCCAAACCAAGTCTAGGATAGCAATTTGTAACTTAGCTCCACGGCAGAATCATTGGGGGACCTTTCAAAACTACTGAGGTCCAGGCTCTGTCCCCAGAAACTGTGGTGTCATTAGTCTGGGGTGGAGCCCAAGCAACTAAAACTTTTGAGAAATGCTCTCCCAGTGATTCTAATAGGCTCAGGGCTGGTCTAGGTAGGGCCTGTTGACGTGGTGACACCCAGCATAGTGAATCAGGCAGACACTCTCAGCTCCTTAGAACCATAGAGACGTTATTTGGTGTTCAAAAATCTGCATCTTTTTTTCCCCCTGATTTATTCACCATGAACACTCCTGGGTTTAATCTGTTCTGTCAACACCGATACATTAATGTCACAAACCCCACAGCAGACACTGCAGAATGGATTATCCCAACATTGGCCTGAGCCAGGAAAAAGAACATGCCACAGAGATTGGGAAAGGCTCTCTCACTAACTGAAGACATAAGGACTTCTGGGTTGAGGGGACAGAAAAGGCTGGGGGTGGGGAAAGAACTCTGTAAATTCATGTTACTTGCACTGGAGTTGGGTGGGTGTGAAAAAAAATTTAAATGACTAAAATAATATAGTCCCCACACATCACCTCTTTAAGTTCTCCCCATCCTTCCAGTCCGAGCTCAGCTACTCAAGGTCTATGCTAAAAAATGTCTGCTGCACAAATGACTGAATGGTGTACACTTTCCCCACAAACGTCACCACTGTGTAAAAGCTGAAACAGACACATTCAAATAAGCCTGCACAGGCAGGGCAGACAGTAAGTGGCTGCCCCAAAATACATCTAGGCAGCCAGCCCCCTGGTCCTGGAGAGGGAAACTGACTCCATCAAAGGTGAGGCGAAGGTTTCCTGGCCTCATCCCAGAAAAGCTCTGGCATCAGATCTGGCATCCAAAGTGAAGTGCTATTACCCAGTTACTCTCCTAAGGTGTCAGGAGTTGAATGTGTAATAAGTGCATGGGTATCTACAGATGAAAGGTGTCATTTTGTAAAGACAGGTGAAATCATCATTATCATAATAGTTGATGAGAACATAACGCAGTCAGGGTGAGATGGAGTCAAAATATTGAAGTCTAAAAAGGCACCTGAAGAAATACAGGTAGCTGACAGAGCAAGCACGGAGGAGAGGATGTCCAGACACGGACTGGTCATTCTCATTTTGTAAAGACAGGTGAAATCATCATTATCATAATAGTTGATGAGAACATAACGCAGTCAGGGTGAGATGGAGTCAAAATATTGAAGTCTAAAAAGGCACCTGAAGAAATACAGGTAGCTGATAGAGCAAGCACGGAGGAGAGGATGTCCAGACACGGACTGGTCATTCAGAAAAATAAAATTACCTACCTTGTACTCTGAAATCAAACTCCAGATTAAAATGTCAATGTAAAAAAAAGAAAGAAACCATCAAAGTACTAGAAGAAAATACACTGGAGTACAGAAAACTTCTCTAAGCAGCACACTGGTTACCCTGTGTTAAACATCAATAATGATCCAGGAATAGAAAACAAACAATTCAGTGTGAACAACCAAAGCAATCACTGGATACAGGGCGGGACGGCAAATTACAAACTTGTAAAAAATATCCTGCAATCTAAATGGCAGGCAAGGGACTGCCATCCTTAATCCACAAAGAGCTCGTATAAATCAATAAGATGATAAACCCTATGGCAGAAACGATGGACAGACAGAAATACAGTTTTGGAAAAGAGACACCAGTGGTAAACATGCGTATGCACTCGTAACCCAAGAAGCCGCAAATTAAACTAAACTGCATTACAGTAAAGCAGGCAAAACTTGTAAGGCCTTTCTAGAATACAATTTGAAAGCCTGTATCAAAATTTGTACCTTCCTACTCAATTCTCCTCTGGGAATCAATCCCAGGGAAATAATCACAGACTTATTTATGCAAAGAATTAAGTTACAAAGATGTTCATTACAGCACTGTTAAATTAGTGAAAACTAGGAAGAGCTTAAATAGGCAAATAGAATACTATACAGACATCAAATTCTTATTGTTGAATGTTTAAAACAATGTAGACATCTTTCCATGTCATTAAGTGAAAAGTATATAAATAGATACACATAATATTGATTTTTGTGAAGGAAAATACATACACACATACAAGCACTGAAAAAGGTTAAATGGAAAAACAGTGAAATGTTAAAGCTGTTTCTTTGAATTGTAGACCTGAAGTTGGTTTCTATTTTAGTTTTGCTTATCTGCATTTTCTATACCAAATCTTGTCTTAGTTTTGTTGAAGGGGGAAGAAAAAAGTTAACACAGAGTTCAAAGAGTTAACATTTGTAGTGGTTTAGTTACTAAGACATGTCCAACTCTTGCAACCCCAGACTCCTCTATCCATGGGATTTCCCAGGCAAGAATACTGGAGCGGGCTTGCCATTTCCTTCTCCAGGGGATCGTCCCAACCCGGTGATTGAACCCACGTTCTCCTGCAATGCAGGCGGATTCTTTACTGCTGAGCCACTGAAATGTATTTTAAAAATCCAAGCTTACTGTTCTGAGGAACTGCCCAGAACACAGGCAACTGGTATCTGCCCCCCACAGGAGGGCAGGTAGGGGCCGCATCATTCTGAGAATGCCACGCAGGCCCCAAACCACATGCATGGCTTTGGAATGCACCGGGAGGATTACAAGGCTGTCTGGCTTTCTGAGTGTGCACGTCCCAAAAAGCAAAGAAGCTTCACTTTGAAGAACTCTGGGGACATTTTCATTTTTAGAATTTAGCCTTGGCCTGGAGAAGCCAGGAAAGTTCCATTCCTCCTACTTCTGTTTGCCTCTCCCCCATAGCCCACGTTCTGGTGAGCCCCAGACAAGAAAGAACTTTCCCAGCAATCACAAATACCCTGCACTGAAACGTTCTGCTGAGCAAAACAGGCACGCTCCAGCCTCATATTCATCCTGCCTTAGTGCGGAGCTCAGGCAGACAACACCGCAGGTGGCCTCCTAGTTTAGAGAATTGGGGCAATTTTCAACCAGGAGAGGTGGCCCTTCACACCCAAGCCCCTGCCTCCTCCTTTTATCACGAGCAATTCCACTAGGCAATCTGGAGGCTCTGGCCACACCTGCTTGAATCCAGCAGGGCTCCCTTCCCTATCTCAGTCACTGCAGACAGGACCCCTTCCGTCTGGGATGCCCCATGTGTACCTTCCCCTGGACCCAGCTCCCAGATGACTTCCTCTTCCTGGTGGTTCTTCCCAGCCCCTGATAGAGGCTACTGTGCTTCAGAGCATTTATGGCTCTTAATCCCGGACTCACTTGCTGGATCAACTCTGGCTGGACTGTGACTGCACCACCGGGGTCCTATTCATCTTGGCTAATGGCAATTCATCCTTCTAAATGTTCAAGTTAAAACCTGGAGTCGTCGGTGGCTCTCCTCCCCCATCAGATCTCATACTTCTTTTGTCAGGAAACCCTTTAGGATGTATCCTGAATCTGGTCTCCTCTCATCACCTATCACCAGGGCCCCAGTTCCTGTGGCTGAAGGTCACCTTAGTTGGCCCCCGGGCTGGTCTCCTCCCATCTATTCTCCACTAGGCGACCAGAGTGATCCTTTTGAATCCCAAAAGCCAGATCACGTCACTGCTCTGTTTAGAACCTCCACTGACTTTCCATCTCACTTAGAGAAACCCTTTCAGCGCCTCCAAGACCCAAAGCTCTCAGCCTTCCCATCCCAACTCATCTCAGACCCCTCATCTCCCCACTTCCTCCCCACCTGCCCCACTCAGTCACGCCGATCTCCCTGAAGCAGCCAGGCGTGCCCCTGCCTTGGACCTGTGCCCTGACTGTTCACTCTGCCTGGAATGTACTTCTCTCTGCGAGCCATGTGAATCATACCATCACACCCTTTAGCAAAGCCCTCTGAGCATCCATCTGAAGCAATTCTCCACCCCAAACTCAGGCCCACCCCAGTTTTACTCTTCTCTACACTCTACGCGACAAACTATATTTGCTTGAATCCTCTCCTGAGAGGGCAAACTCAGGGGAGCGTGAATGTTTATGTTTTCTCCACACTGTAGCCCCAGCATCTAAATAGAACAATACCCAGCACGTAACCTACTCTCACGGAGAAGGCAATGGCACCCCACTCCAGTACTCTTGCCTGGAAAATACCATGGATGGAGGAGCCTGGTAGGCTGCAGTCCATGGGGTCGCGAAGAGTTGGACATGACTGAGCAACTTCCCTTTCACTTTTCACTTTCATGCATTGGAGAAGGAAATGGCAACCCACTCCAGTGTTCTTGCCTGGAGAATCCCAGGGACGGGGGAGCCTGGTGGGCTGCCGTCTATGGGGTCGCACAGAGTCGGACACGACTGAAGTGACTTAGCAGTAGCAGCAGCAGCAACCTACTCTCAACAATGTCTGTTGAATGAATGAAGAGAAAGGACTTGGCATGGCCTCTTATAGCCCAGCTGAGGACTTGGAGTCCAGCCTGTAAGTGAAGGCCCAGCAGTACACCAGAAGTACCCATCTCCCCGCCAACCCACCCACCTATCAAATCATTTTTCCACTCACTGGCCTTGGGAAGCCCCTTTCTGACCATTACTCTAAAGTTTTGCTTGGAAAACTCAGGGCCTGAGTCATTCCCCAGGGCTCTGACTAATTCTTGCTCCATCCCTTGAATCCGCCTCCAAGATCCTTCCTCTACAGCATAATGGGAAATCCAGAGAGAGTTCCCCTTGGAGAAAATGGAAAGGAACTGAATGATTTAGAGGAAAATTCAATTCTTCCTAGCTCATCAGTTGAGAAAGCGCAAACTCTCAGGAAGCCAGTGCCTCCGAAAGTGAAACATTAACAGAAATATTACTGGAAAATACCAAACAGGAAGAGAAGGAAAATTCCACTGTGGAAGCAAGGTCCTCTGTCGATGTTCCTTAATGGTCTCAGTTACTTGTTTCAGAATCAAAACACAGAAAGAACCGGAAATCAATCAGGCTGTCACCCTTCCTCTGGACTGGAGCTTTGGACAAAACATCTCCACATCACCCCGGGCACAAAGGGCATTAGACTCAGAACACAAGGTCAACAGCCTGGCCGCTGTGTTGGCTAGTACCTGCTATGAGGCAAGGCATGCTCCATTTCTTCTGGACCCTCAATACTTCCATCTGTAAAATGGGGGTTACAGCACCTTCCTCAAAGAGTGACTCTGACAATTAAGTTAATTATGGGTGTGAAAGATTCTTTTAAGCTTTGGAATACTTATGCAAATGCAGGAATCTGTAGGTCCTACAATGCTAACAGAGGAGATTTTTATAAAAGTTTAAGTCTAGCCACAAATAAAGCAGAGAAAATTAAGGCATGAGATTATACAGCCTGGGGTGGTATGGCACAGTGGTTCAAAACAAAGACTCTAAATCTGGTTTCAAGTCTCACCTCTGGCATTTACTGGCAAGGTGACCTTAGATAAGTTACTTAACCTCTCTGCCTCAGGTCTCTCACATGTAAAAGGGGAATGTCAGTAGCATCTACTCAAAGAACTTTGGTGAGCAGTATGACTAATTCTGCTCTTGTGGAAAGCTCCTTCAACTCGAGTGACTACTCCTCCTTGATTCAAGTGCCTCCTCCTCCAAGAAGCCTTCCCTGTTTCTCTCAGTTGAAATGAACTTCCTCCTGACCCTGCTTCTCCTTTAGTTCCATGGAGTCAAGGCTTTGCTCAGAACAGCTTCTGTGCCAGGATGGCTCCCAGCTTACCCACACCACTCTGCTTACAGATAAACTGCCACACAGAGCTGTGTGGTCCCTGTGTCCTCACCAGAAGATAAGCTCCTTGTGGGCAGGCACTACCCCTCTCCTGCTCGTCCCTGTTATCCACACAGCTTCTGACAGTGGCCTGCATATGCAATTTCCCAGTCAACACAAGCCAAGCAAGGTATTAGGCAGGCAGGGTGGCAGATACCGCTGGCAGCCTGTCTCCATCCTGCAGGAACAGCCCCCGTTCATAAAGTGGGCGAGATGCCACCATCAGCCAGCCGGCAACCCAGCTTTCTGCTTCAAAGCCACAAATCCCAATTTATTTTCTAGGGCGCCGCCTGACCTCTCCCTTCACCACAGGCCACTACCACTTGGCTTTCCCATCACAAGAGGAGAAAGTCAACTCCAAGTGAAACTGCCCAAGGGAGCGCCTGACCACAGCCATGTTCAGCTTTGCTTAAATGACCAGAGGAACGCACACCTTTTCAAGTTTGCCTTTTAACCCCTACTTTATGGGTCAGAAATGCTTTGGGGTTGGGGAGAGGACGAGATCAAGGCTTGGGGGTTAAGTCTGGGGAAATCTGTTATGTTCTGAGGTGGTCAGATTAGAAGAGAGTCATCTGATCTCCTTCAAGGACACTTAGATTCTTTGTTGACAAGGGCCAAGGTACTGGGTTGTTGTTTTTTTTTTTTTCCTTAAAAAAGCACACATGCAGGCTCGCCAGTCCTTCAATGAGAAGACATGACAGTTACAAGACACACGTTTTGTGCAGCTGTCCCTTGGGAAGTCCAACTCTGTGCATGGGATTTCTCTATGAAATAACTCGGGTGCTGCATTAACATCTCATTTAGGGAACTCAGAGTGAGATGAGGGAAGGGGAGAGAAAAGCTGGCTCGGGGGCCCCTGTGGGGACCACCGAAGCCCAGACTGAAAGAGATGGGAATTGGGAGGGGGTGATATAAGAGGAGGAACATTAAGAGGAGGAGGAGACATACAATGCACATTTCAATAAATACCAGAGCTTTACTATCTCTATCTAAATCATTGAAAGGAGTTGAACAAATTGATAAAAAGCTTATAGGCTTGTAATTCAGACTGAACAGGTGTAATTCTGGCCCTGTCACTTAGTAGTTTTGTGACATTAAGCAAATCAATCCCTTTAAGCCTCAGTTTCTTTATCTGTGAAATGGGGCAATAGTACCCATGGTAGAGGAATAGCACTAAACTCCCTGATTAATGGCCTGCCTGTATCCCTACCCTCTGCCACAGGACTTCTCAGCTTCCCCTCTCTCCCTGAACACAGGCTGGCCTTCTAACTTGCTTTGGTCAACAGAATGCAGCAGAAGGAACAGTAGGCCAGTTTCTAACTTCAAGAAACTGTATGGGCTTCTGTAATTTCTTGGAACCCTGCCACCATCATATGAACAAGGCTAACTTGCTGGACGATGAGAGATCACATGGAACAGAGCCGAAGTGAGGCAGCCAAGGCCATTCTAAACCAAACAAGTAAGACAGCCCAGCTAGGACTGGCAGGGCTGAATACCCACTCCACACTGACCATAGATGCCTGAGTGAGCCAACTGAGGCCAGAAAAACTACTCAGTTGACTTGTGGGTTCATGGATAATAATAAAGACTTACCATTTAAATCAGGGGTTGGAAATTACAGGCCACAGGCCAGCTGCCTATTTTTATAAATAAAGTTTTATTGGAACACAGCTATACTCTTTACTTTATATACTGTCTGTATGCTTTCAAGCTACAATGGCAGAGCTGAATAGCTGTGATGGGGGCTGTCTGGCCTACAAGCTAAAATTACTAACTGATTCTTTTGCTAACCTCTGGTTTACAACCACCGACTTTGGAGTAACTTGTGATGCAGCGACAGCTAACAGATACAGCACCTAAACCCCTTCTAGGGTGACTATGAAGATTAAATGATCAATTAAGTGGTCAGCCTGAAGCCTGGAGAATATATTTCTTTTCTGAGGAATCGATGGGAAAAACTGGATCTGATATGTAGCATTTCTCTCACACTACTTTCAACGGACAGGACTTCAAAGTGTTCCAAGCCAAACCACAGCTACCAAGCTTGGTCCTTACTTTCTAAGAACTGGAGACTGTGGCTGTTAACCAAATGGAAAATGACTCTCAGCTCATGCTTTACCCTGGCTTCAATCAAGCTACACATCAATGATTTGATGTGAAAAGGACACAAAGACCCCAATTCCCAACTCCTCCAAAAGATACGAGACATTCTCTTGTTTTGCGGCTCCCACCTCTCTCTACAATTCCCTCATCACACCCACCTTTCAGAGCCTCCATCCATTCTCTTGGCACCAGCTTCTACCTGGAGAAGCTCAAATGCCACCACCTCGTGAAAGCCCTCCTTGAATTCATAGACAGAGTTGTGAATTCCTCAACCCTCTGCATGCACTGCTGTTCTGGCATGCCTCACGCTGTGACACTGCCTCATTACCCGACTGTCTCCCAGACTAGATCTTAAAAAGCTCATGTTCAACTGCAGACTGAGAAGCTTCCCTCTTGGAAAAACTTGTCACCACTTATTTCTCTGTGAGGTTCCCCCTGCCTTGCATGCTGCTCAGAAACTGTTTGCTGAGTATTAAAAAAAAAAAAAAAGTTGAACATGATATTATTTATTTCTTTGGAAGCATGTTATTTAACTCAACTCTGTGGATACTGACAAAATACAAGTGTTGGTACACATCAGCATGTATTTAAACTTGGGAAACTGATGTCATGGTGCATCTCGACTTTCTCAGTTGCAATGGAAACATTTACTTAATTACGATAAAAGAAACAAGACTTCAGCAGAAAACATAAGTGGATAACACTTGTCTGGCTGCACATAAGGAGACCTACCAAGTTACTGGCCTCTTTGTTATCATTAATTTTTTTATAAAGACAACCTGAGGGAATGATATTTCTACCTACTAAAGTTTTGTATTTTCTTCCCAGGAGCTCAGGCCCTCACTGTCTCTCACTGGGACTATATTGTAATTGCCTCCCAACTCCAAACCCATCAACCCCAGACTGCAGCAGCTTATAGACGGGGTGCTCCTCAACCATGGCTCTGAGCCTATTTTTTTCCTGATTCAACAGTCTTCCAGGCTTTCCCTGTGGGGTCCAAACTCAGGCCCCCACCTATCTCACACTGTCATCTCTCATTTCCCAAGTGAGGCCCACTGCAAGAAAGCTTTCATTTCCAAAAACACTCTCCACATTAAGATTTTATATATATACATGCACACACACGCCAACACACAGACATTCATGCATGCACACACAGATGCATGTACACAGCACATACACCTAAGGGCTCCCATAGGCTGCAGTCAGCCTTTCCTTGCACTGAAATTCCACTTCCATCCCTAGATACAACTCAAAGCTGCCTCCTAGGTGAAGATCTCACTAAATTCCCAAAGAAAAAACACTGGGAAACAAATGATGAAAAGGCGACGAGTGTCAGCAGCCTTCAGAGGCTTAGGCCAAAAATTTCTGCCAAGTCTTTTTGCAGCCTTTATTCCTTCCCCCTAGCTTGTCCTTGTACTGAGAGAACTCTGAGTGCAAAATATGTACTGGGTAAAAGTTGGTTAAATTGAAAACAGACTCTCTCTTCCATGTGATTCTAAAAGGGAAACTACCCTAAATTGGAGACTGGCTGGTAGCAGGGTATATGTAGTCAGGTGTGTATGTGCCCCGGGATTCACCTAGGAGAACAAGAGGATGCCTAACTATGTGTCAGAAGGGGGCACAGGTACTGAGGGGGGCAAAAGGGCCCCCAAGATAAAGGTGGGTGGGGGGTGGTGATGGAGGCCCTGAAAGGAGGATTTGTGGACACAGATCCTAGTCCCACACCACAGTAACTCTCAACATAGGCTGACATTAAAACACAGGTCCCCACACAGCTGGGGCATTCAGCAGCCCTATGGATACTTGTTCTATTCCCTAACAACTGATAAGAGGAAGCTGGGCCAGAGATTAACTGGGCTAGGAGTACATTTTCCTGGATCCGTGGGTGAGGGGCAGGACCTGCAGTGTCCCTGGCTTCCAAAAGCTGTCTGGCTGCAAATAATGTGAAAACCAGGCTACCGCCTGGCTGTTTGACCAGAAATGCAGGGTGGGTATTGGCCCCCGACTAGATTGCAGCTCCACAGAGGGCAGAGATGAAGAGGGCACCCGGTGTCTCTGTATCCCAAAGCAACTCCAACCAGAAGACCCAGAGGGAGGGTTATGAAGCCACTGTTGCATTGGTGTGGTCCCAGGATCAGCTGCAAAAGATCACCTGAGAATTTGTTAAAGATACACCTTCTCAGGCCCCATGTGTTTTAACCAGTCCTCCAGGTGCTAGTTTGAGAACCACTGCATAGTATGAACCTCCCTGTTTCTTCCTCTTAACTCACGAGAAAGAACATCTGGCAGTTGCAGTCCCTCTGACTCTGAAGATGGCAACAACCTCTTAAAAGATCAAAGGGCTCAAAGTCACAATCTAGTAGGTGAAGTGCACTCCAGAGAGATCTTTTGTGAAGAAACCATATCTGCTCATATGATTCAACAGCTAAATCTCCTCGCTGTGCTTAGGTGACAAGGTTCTCCCCGACCTGGGACCTCCTGCCCCTCTGGGGTCCTGCCCAACTCTAACCTCTCAATTCCTGCCACAAGGCCTTTACCTACAATCCCCTCGAGCACCAGGTCCTCTTCGGCAGCCAGCTGCAACAGTGGTCCTCCCTGGCCACTTCTCATTAAGCCCTGCCATCACAGCACTCACCATGTACACCGCAGCCTGAGCCGCCGTAGCCAATGGACCCTACTCCAGGGCCCAGCAGAGGGGAGCAAAGAAGAACTGCAAGAAACATCTGGAGGAACAAAACCAAGTTTTCAACACACTTAACACTCCAGCTATTAAACTTAGTATTCCTCAGTATTTGAAAGTCTTATTTATAGTTAGGAAAAAACACTTACTAAAGTTTTGAAAACCATAAAGGAAGATTCTAGTGAGTAGGCAGAACCACAAGCAGCAGGAGAAAGATTTGCCCACCTGGGAGGTGGTCATGGAATAACAAGGGAATGGTGGGATCTCTCTGGAGAGCTAGGCTAAGCCATCCTTCCATTTCCGGGACTCCAGGTTCTCCCAGATCAGCACCTAGCCAAGCCTGGGCCACACAGAAGCCAGCAGGCTCTCTATTGTTTCCCTTACAGATGGACCACAAACCCATAATTGTGGGGGCTCTCAGAGAAACCTCTTCTGCCCCCAAGGCAGCACCAAGGTGGCTACCCAGCTCCTAACTCTTGTCTTTTAGGTGTGGCACCCCAAGTGCTTAGGAAGCCCAGAGTCTATGCACATGCGTCCCCAAACTGGCCCCAGAGGGAAGTGGAATCCATAGGTTACCCATGCTGCCTTCAACAGACCCAGTGGGAGGCAGAGGTATGCTAGGGGGACCTGGGACCCTGGGGAGAGGAAGTCAGGCAGAAAAATTCAGGAGGGGCACCGGCTTACTTCTGCCTGGAAAACAAAAAGTTCCCTTCCCAAGCACCAGCTGGGAGGTAGGGGCCTGTCTCCCTCCTGTCTGGAAATCCAGTCCTAAAAGAAACAGACTCTATCAGTTTCCCCCAGCCCACATCTGGGTGAAAAGTTTACCTTTGGGAGAAAGCAGGGCAGTGCCGGAGGACGAGAGAGACAGCAGTCTGATAGCCATCACAGGGCACTGGGCCTCAGATGTAATGAAAGCACTGCCTTCCACCAGAAGTAGACAGAACAAGTATTATTTTATGGGGGAAAGGAAGGTGTCACAGGAGTGTGAAGGGGGAGGAGAGGGCCCAGTCTGGCTGTAATTAACTACACTGCTCCAAAGGTCCGGGGGATCAAGATAGTCTGATCTGTTAGGGAGGAGAGTGTACAAAATCGTCCCCTTCATCCTTGGGGGTAGCTGGCCGGGTAGGTGGATCCCTCCCGGGCCGGGCTGAAGGAACTGACAGGTCGAAGTGGAGCGCTCTTATAGACCAGCGCACTTCAACCGGAAAAGCACGCGTGGGGGTTGGAGGGTGGGGGGCGTGTTTCCCGGTACAGCTCCAGTACAAAAGGCTGCCCCATTTGGAAACCTAGCGCGGGGGGTGGGGCAGGGCAGGGCATTTAGAGGGATTTACATATATCCGTTCAGAGACAGCCGGTCTGGATCTGCCATCGAAAATGTGTAATATCCGGCGGGTCCCTTCCCAGCTCTAGACTTCAGTTCCCATCTTTAAAGTCAGGGGCAGGAGGAACAGGGGTAGACAAGAATAAACACTCTTCTAAATACTTGGAGAAGGAAATGGAAACCCACTCCAGTATTCTTGCCTGGAAAATCCCATGGACAGAGGAGCCTGGCGGGCTACAGTGCATGGGGTCGCAAAGAGTCAGACATGACTGAGCCACTTACACTTTAAATACGTAAGGGCTCTGACTCTCTGACTTTCCTCTTCGAGGGGCTGGTTGGCTGTCTCTTGGACCAGGCTGGGCAGAGAGCTCTCTGGTCAAGATACTTCCAAAGAGGGCACCTGGCTGGGAAGCAGCAGCATTAAGAGACTCTGTCAGGAGGTCAACGATCGGGGACAAGGCGCGTGCAAGGAGGCAGAATTTGGTAGCATCGTGGGAGGCCTGACCTCGGGTCCTAGCCCGAAGTGGATGTAGGAATTCGAAACTACAGCGGTGCCTCAGTTTCCCCGTGCGCACAGTGGCTCTGGAACCTCTAGTGAGGCCAAGGGCGCCTTACCTTGTCCTTCTTGCCGGCACCGCTCTCCTCCGCGGCCGAGGTGCCGCACTTGTTGAGCAGTTTCTTGCTTCCGCAGGCCGTTGGACTCCAGGTACGGCCGCCGGAGCAGGCGCCCCCTGGGGGGTCCCCGGCACAGCCCGCGGCGCTCTCCACCTTAATGAGGCGATGCTTCGGGGAGATGTAGCGCACTTCGGCCGGGGTGGTAGGCCGCCGCTCGCTGCTGCTGCGGTAGAGGTGCGGGGAGCCAGAGGACGAGGACGAGGACGCGGCGGCGCCCGCGCCGGAGGAGGCACAGCAGCAGCCCGCGGCGCCCGACGCGGACGAGGCGGAAAAGGCGCGCTGGCTCCCACCCGGTTCCCCGCCGCCGCAGTAGTCCAGGCGGCACATGGCGCGCAATTTGCGCAGCGACGAGCCGGGCCCGTTGTAGGGGTCCTCAAAGTCGCGCTCCTTCTGTGCGCGGTAGGCGCGGATGAGGTCGCTCGTGCTGCTGCTGTCGTCGGGCAGCGATCCCGACGAGGCCGAGAAGCAGGAGGCGGCGGCGGTACCGCAGGACGCGGAGGCAGCCGCGGGGGCCTGCGGCACGGCCTGGGGGGGCTGCGAGGGCCGCTCGCCTCGGCGCCGCTGCTCGCGGTAGTCGGGCCGCGGCGGTTGCGGGGGGCTCTTGGTCTTGCTGTTGCCCAAGCTGAAGTACTTGTTCAGCCACTTGGCCATGGCGAGAGGCCGCCTAGGGCCGCGGCGCGGGAGCCGGGTCCGCCGCCGCGGCCATTCGGGGGGCAGCGATGCCGNTTTTTTTCGGCTCACTTGTTCAGGTGCGCTGTAGGGAAGCAGGGATGCTGCAAATAAATAACACTGGCATGTGCTCACAGTGTCTCAGCCACGCTGGGCATGCCCCTAGACATGGCGCACACCATTCAGGCTCTACGTTGCTCTGCCGGGAACCGTCTGAGGCTGGCTCTAGGCTGCATGCACCTCCCCGGTCTAAGCCGCTCAGGCTGAGCTCTCAGGTAGCCCTCAGAGGTGCAGATTCAGTTGGGCCTGCGTTTTGTGCCCTTCCCAGGACGGAGTAGCTCAGGCGTTTGGCAAGCGCAATCGCTGCGACTTATTGCCTCTCCCTGCTGCTCAATTTTCTGAGTGTACCGCTGGCACCCCTTGGCGCCTGGCACCCCAGGCAGATGGTGACTGTCCAGAACCCCAAGAAGTCTTAGTTAGCAAAGAAGCCTGTTTGCAGTTTGGTAGATAAAGTTTCTCTGGGGCTGCGATTGCCCTCTTCCAGCGCTTAGGGCTCTGGCTGCCTGTCACTGGTGGGAGATGGTCTGCAGCCGGCTATTTCTGTTCTGTCCTTTGTTCTGTGCGTGGTCCTGGCAGTGTCTTATGTCAGAGCTTTTCGCGTGGTAGCTATCCCACAGTCTGGTATGCTAGCCCAAGTTAGTTTGCTCTGGTTACATTCAGGGCATTCTGGCCCGATTCTTAAAAAGAACTGCAGCCCGCGCCTCCCTGCTCAGCCCCCACTTGCTAGTGGTGGATGCAGGCGTCTGCACTGCTTCTCCACTGGGGGAATTACTGTTGGGCTCGTAATCTGTTGGTTATAATTATTTATTTATTTTTCTTCCCTGTTATGTTGCCCTCTGTGCTTCCAAGGCTCACCCCAGACTTGGCAGTGAGAGTGTTTCCTGGTGTTTGGAAACTTCTCTGTTTTTAAGGACTTCCCTGGTGGCTCAGATGGTAAAAGCGTCTGTCTACAATGCACGGGATGAAGCTCCCTCCCTACCTCCTTTGTCTCTTTTTTTGTCTTTTATATTTTTCCTAGCTGTTTTTGAAGACAGTGATCTGCTTTTCTGGGTGTCTGATGTTCTCTGCCAACATTCAGAAGTTGTTTTGTAGAATTTACTCAGCTTTGAAATGTTCTTTTAATGAATTTGTGGGGGAGAAAGTGGTCTCCCCATCCTATCCCTCTACCATCTTAGGACCCCAGGCAGTTCTCACCTTGAGTTATACTTGATATCTGTTGACTTGTATCTGTGGTTGTGTGTGTGTAGTGTGTGTGTGTGAGTGAGTCAGGGAGGTCAAAGATCAGTGTGCTTGGAATACACTAAGACAAAGGAAAGATGGTAGGAGATAAGGCCAGAGAAATCATGAGGAGTCAGATTTGGTATGTTTATATAACACTACAAGGGCTTTTGCTTTTACTTTAAGAGAGGAAGGAGCCAATGGAGGTCTCTGGGTGGAGGAAGGACATCACCTGGCTTACTTTTTAACAGGATCACTCCGGCTGCTGTGTTAAGATGAAAGGAGAAAGGAGCAGAGCAGAGGACCAGTTGGGAGGCTGCTGAGGTCATCCAACTGGGGTGTGACGATGCTCAGAGTGGAGCTGGTGGCAGTTCCTGATATATTTGAAAGTTAGAGTTAGCAGGATTTCTTGTTAGACTGGGTATGTGAAGGACATAGAATTAAGGTTTGGTTTGGTTTGGTTTGGTCTGAGCAACTGGAGCTGCATTAACTAAGATAGGGAGGGCTGTGGAGAGAGCAGGTTATGATGAGGAATTGTAGAGCTCAGTTTGGGAGGTGTAAATGTGAAACGGCACTTAGGCTACTTGTATTAAATCTTTCCTGAGCAAGTGAATGACATCTCAGTGCTCTTTTCCATGGTATGGGTTGTTCCTGCATCCTGAGCCCTTTTTGGCCCACCTCTGCTTGTCCAACTTGTGTTTGGTTTTCTGGGGATAGAGTTGCCTGGCTTGTGCTTGGGGTAAGGTAATCTGGGGACATGAAGTTATCCCCTACACAGACATGGACACTTCTCTTTTTAAAAAAATTATATAAATCCAAGCTTATCTTTCTCCTATTGTCTCTTTAAGACTTGAGTTTCCCCAAACTTATGTAGGAAGATGGACTTTGTTCTCAAGGTGATCCCCTTTTTGAAGATAGTGGGATTTTAGCTCTGAAATTTGTTTGAGTCAGTTCCCAAACCATCATCTCATCCACATTTTATCTTTCAAAATATGCTTACATCTTTCCATTGTTGGTATTGTTTCCCATGTATTGTCTATATTTTTATATTCTTAAACTATTATCTTAGTGGGTTTTTTTTTTTTTTTAGGGAGTTGAGATAATATACATATTTCATTGAAGTTAATGAAAATCCCATTTACATACATTTCCAGGAACTTTCTGTTTAATATTTAACATATTTTCTCATGTAAATATATGACTAAATACTAATTTTTCTTTCAAGTAAAACAGTGAATGCTGAAATTTTATATTTGTCAAACTGTTTAGAGTCAAAATGTTACACTAACTGTGATGGATTTTTCACTTTTAGCTCATTATCTCCTGTCTTACTTTTAGAACAGTCCTCATTTGTAAAATTATAGGAGCTCCTGTAACTTTGTAATACTTAAAACATATATGTTGAATGGATACATTTTAGAAGAATCGCCCATTGTTGAAGTCCTTATTCACTCTCAGGTTAATTCTCCAGTGTTACATTAACTGATACTTGAATGCATATCTGCTGAGCGTAAGATGATGTGGAATATATAATGATTTAGAAATAATTCTTGATCTCAAGACACTTAAGTCTATTAACACCAGAAATAATTATGCCAAATTAAAAAAGTGGAATCATAATAAAGGATGTAAAAGTCAAGTAATTTGGAATTTCAGGAAAGTTAAGAATTTTTATAGCATGGGAAAATGAGATTTCTTCATGAAAATGGTGGCCTTTGAGATAAGTCTTAAAGAATTGCTAGTGTTCAGTATGAGAAATGGGAATGAAGTCATTATTAATAGTATGTGGGGAAATGAAGAAACAAGAAAATATACTAGTTGATCCATGCTGATTTAGCTGGGTTAGAGTGAATCAAAGAGAAACAATGGAATATAAAACTGGAAAGGGTTTGGAACAAATGTGGCTGGTCGTAGACTGTAGGAAAGAAAGAATACGTGGATTTTCCTACGAAAGTGTTAGTTGCTCAGTCGTATCCTACTCTTTGCAACCACATGTACTGTAGCCCACCAGGCTCCATGTCTGTGGAATTTTCTAGGCAAGAATACTAGGGTTGCCGTCCCCTTCTCCAGGGGATCTTCCCCACCCAGGGACTGAACCCAGGTCTCATGCACTGAAGGCAGATTCTTTATCACCTGAGCCACCAGGGAAGCCTATATAATGTATTTTCCTATAGGAGGACATGAAAGGTTAATCAATAGGAGACTGCTATAATCAGACATTTTCTTTGGTAATATGATTTGAAAGAACTTGAAAGTTGATTGAATTCTAGCAGGAAGAGAAATACCTGGCAGTACTCTGAGATTTGAACCTCTTTTCTGGTAGGATGTAGGTTCTATGTCCAGATCTATGGGAATTAGAAAGAGATAATTTGGAAAATAAGATAATAGCAATTTTGGATGTGTTACAATTTAGAGTGAATTTCAGGTGGAAATTATCTAGCAGGCATAGAAAATGTGAAGCTAGAGCTTTGGAAAGAGATTTAAAAATAAAGATGTGACAATAATGATTAAAGAACATAATATTCTGTGATCATTTTCTCTGGTTTAATATATTTGTTACATTAAAAATTTAATGCTTACTATAATAACATGCATTTTATAATTATTTTTATTTTTTATCTCAAACCTGTTGATTTAAAAAGAAACCCATTGTGGCTTTTAAATTTCTTTTCCATGTTGGATAAATTCTTGTGCAGTGACATCATTTTTACATTTTGTTCTCAAATGTAAGATGCTTATGTAATATCTGTTTATATTTTTGTGGGACAGTTATAAAATCATTAGTCATTTGAGCACATTAGAAACCCAATGTCATTTTGAACAAATAATTTGAAGAAAAGGTTTGTTTTTCTCCACGATATCAAAGCACACATTCCTCCAGGGCTGTTGTTGCCAATTCTGTCACTTTATCTGCTACTGCTAAGTCGCTTCAGTCATGTCCAGCTCTGTGTGACCCCATAGACGTCAGTCCACCAGGCTCCCCCATCCCTGGGATTCTCCAGGCAAGAACATTGGAGTGGGTTGCCATTTCCTTCTCCAATGCATGAAAGTGAAAATTGAAAGTGAAGTCGCTCAGTCGTGTCCAACTCTAAGCGACCCCATGGACTGCAGCCTACCAGGCTCCTCCATCCATGGGATTTTCCAGGCAAGAGTACTGGAGTGGGGTGCCATTGCCTTCTCCTTGTCACTTTATCTACTTCTCCTTAAACTAGGTGATGACTGTTCTGCTACTTACATTAAGGTCAACATCAGCCATACTCCATTCTCTTCCCCTAGCAAACTTAAGTGAGACCAGAGTAAGACTCAGCAATGCTTTGATGTTTATATTTTAAATTAAACTTAAAAATTTTTTTAAATCATAAACATTAAAAAGCATAATTTTAAATAAATGTGTATGAAATGAGTTATTTTCTCTATCTTCAATTTACCTCCCAGGAGCTAATATTTTTAAAATATATTATATATTCTCATCAATGCATTTCTGTGTATTGAGGAAGAATACTAATATCTGTTTTTATTTTAATAATGTGAACTTTATTACATGTATTTTCCTTCAATGTTTTTAACTAAAAATTTGTCATTACCATAGTTCTTTATAACATTCTAACAGAAGACAACCATAGATATGAATATTACTTATTCCCTTTCAGAGGTTTTCTAAGCAACTTTAAAAATACAGTGAAACAACATTAAAGAATCTCTACACTGCTTTAGACAACATCAGTGAATCCGAATATTATTTGTGGAAAGCTACTAACATGTGATTCTAAGATTTTCAGTCATTGTTTCAAAACACACATGCAGAAGTCATTCTGTGTGCTATTCTCTTTTGGCCTCCTTCAAATTTGGGGTGATGTGATTGGGAAAAGACTCTGTTAAAATCTATTGTCTTAATTCCTAGCAAGTTTGAGGAAGTATCAGTGATTTATAACGGCATTATTCCCAAGAGTTTGGGAGAAACAATATTGAGTTTCCTCTACTCACAACTAGATCAGCTTTTAAAGCTGTCCTGATGCATTTGGCCAGCATTTAGAAGAGGGAGGTTTAAAGGCTACTACAAGACATGAGGGAATGTTAAAATCATATGTATTTATCATTCATAGGATCTGCACTGAAAGAATAGAACAGAGATGTGAATATTTGGCAGAATGCACATTTCCTTTAGAATATGTTATAAGGTTAAATCAAGCCAGATGCGTATTCAGACATACAAAGACTAACTTTGTTGCTCCCTATTCTGTCTTCTTAGCTTAAGTCTTCTTTTCATAACCTGATATTTAATTCACAGTAAGGGAAACATCAAGAGACATGTGGAAAATCAGATTGGTAGCCTAGAACTCTGTGGAGAGCCTTGCTTTCTGGCGGCTACAACTTTTACTCCATAGAGGCTTTGGCTGGCATTAAGTAGTGTGAAGCCAAAGTGGTGGGTGGTCTTTAGAGATCACATCATTTTGTTTGGAGATTTACTAATAACAAAACTGATTGGAGTTATTAAAAACTAGAATGTAATTTAAGAGTTAAAATTACTAGAGTCAAAATTATAAATAGAATAATATAACTTTGATAGTATCAATATATTTAAATAGTATAATTTTTATAATATTTTGATGTGTTTCAATATTTTAAACTACTATTCATAGTAATAATCCTATTAGAAACACCGACTGTCAAATTGTGGTTTGGAAATTCCAAGTTACAATAGATCTCAACCCTGAACATGTGCTTTTTAGTTTATAATTTGTCACGAACAGATGATGAATACCTATTTATTTAGTGTTTTCACTGACTTCCAATCTGTTGTTCTTCTTTGATGAGTTTTTACATTATCTCCATGGTATCTTCACCTTCCTTTATTTCTTTTCTTTAGAACATCCTTATGTGACCTACATTAATTGGTCAACACAGTAAGCTTGAGGATCTTCAACTTGCTTTATGTAGCCCATTCTGTATTACAGGGCCCTCAGAGCCACTGCCATTTTCTTTTATCTGTGCTTTAACTTCAGCCCATATTTTTCTTAAATTTATATTGTTGTACATTGATTTTAAGGGCTTCTCCAGTAGCTCAGCTGTGAAGAATTCACCTGCAATGCAGGAGACCAGGGTTCAGTCCCTGGGTTGAGAAGATGCCCTAGAGAAGGAAATGGCAACCCACTCCAGTAATCTTGCCTGGGAATCCCATGGAGCTTGGCAGACTACAGTCCATGGGGGTCACAAAGAGTTGGGCAGGACTTATTGACTAAACAACAACACATTGATTCTACTCATCTTCAACAAATCCTTTTTTATCCTTCTACTCCATTTGATTTCTCATGCAATCCTTACCCATTTTCCATATCTTTGCTTTAGTGGAGACAGTGGCCTGCCACAGTTAAGAAATGTATAGTCAGACAGACCTGGATCCAGACTCTGTCTTGGATCTACTCTACTCAATTTTCTTAACTATATAAGCCAACTCACCAGGGTTATCATGAGCTTTTAGAAATAAACTTGGCAGTGCCTTTGGCCCATGGTACTCAATGAACACTGTGCAGTCACATGCACATGATCCCTTACCCATAACTCTTATGTTAGATGTATTTTCAGAATTCAGAATTTTGAAGCTTTAAAAAAAATAAAAAGTATACATATTTAATATATTACATAAGATCTTTAACAGGATATGAGTCAGCATTTTTAAACAAATGAGTATTTCATTAGGAAAGTACTTCTGTATAGAAGTTCATTAACCTCACATCATTACCTTCCCATCAATTCAGTTGGATAGTACCACCAAATGGGCCATTAAAAAAACCTCATTTTTGAGAAATTTTGAATTTTAGAATTGTGGAAAGAGACTGGGATTCTTAAAAAGAGATTCTGCATTTTCCTATTGTGAACTGAAAATTATTCTCCTATTTTTGCTATGTGGCTGTTTTCTATATTTCCTAAACATGGGACCACAGATACTTTTTCTTACCTCCAGTACCACAGTTCATTCCCTTTTCCAGGTACCCTTACATTTGAATTAGGGGAGAGAATGAAATAAAACTCTTTCAGTAGGAGTTCCTTCACTGGACATAATGAAATCAGATCATGCTGATAATATTTTTTTTCCATTTCACTGGAATTTATTAGAATATGAAGTGTATAATAATATCTGTGAAGAAAAAGACACTAAAATCATTAGTCTCCATTTCTTCCTTTGTGGTTAAAAGCTGTGTCCTCATAAATATTTCAACTCAGAGGATACTTAAGCAAGATTTGTGCTTAGATACACTAGCAGTTTTAGGCTATGTGTATTGTTTTGTTTTATATAAATATGTATGGGTTTTTAGAGAAATGGGTATTGTCTTATTGACTGCTTGGCATTGCTTTATTTTTCCCCCACTAATGAGGATCTGTATAGATTTTTAGTCCATTCCTTTCTATTTTCTATTGATTTTGGAGATATGAGAATAAAAGTAGTAATTGAATCACAGTCTGGTAATACATAATTATTATTCAGAATTGATTCCAGTATTTATTTATTTTTTAGTGTCCTACTGAAACCAAAGCAACATTTGGGATCCACCTTAAGATAGTAGGAGACTGGACAGGTATGTAGAACATAGAGTTTTAAAATATATGCTTTGAAAATAGTAGGTCATACAGTAATTTTAATGTTTAACTAATGGAATGACCAACATGTTTAGAAATGTATGTATGTTCTCAAGCTGTTGTTTTGTTTTCCTTCTTTGTACATTTTTGATATTCAAGTGTTTTTTTTTTTCCCTTGTAAGGTGTATTTTTGGAATTGGAATACCTTGAATATCAGTAATTGTTAATAGTGTGTTGTTCATGTGATTGTAAATCATAGCTTTCTGCCTGCTTGTCAGATGTACTGGCAACAGTGTGAACATGGAAATGTATGTTTTAGTGAATGTAATTTTATTTTATTATTATTATTATTATTTTTAGTGAATGTAATTTTAAAATTAGTGTATTTACTTTCAAAATATTCAACACCTAGGATTCAGTTCAGTTCAGTCACTCAGTCATGTCCAACTCTGCGACCCCATGGAATGCAGCATACCAGGCCTCCCTGTCCATCACCAACTCCTGGAGTTTACTCAAACTCATGTCTATTGAGTTGGTGATGCCACCCAACCATCTCATCCTGTTGTCCCCTTCTCCCACCTTCAATCTTTCCCAGCATCAGGGTCTTTTCCAATAAGTCAGTTCTTTGCATCAAGTGGCCAAAGTATTGGAGTTTCAGCTTCAACATCAGTCCTTCCAATGAACACTCAGGACTGATTTCCTTTAGGATGGACTGCTTGGGTCTCCTTGCAGTCCAAGGGACTCTCAAAAGTCTTCTCCAACACCACAGTTCAAAAGCATCAATTCTTTAGCACTCAGCTTTCTTTATAGTCCAACTCTCACATCCACACAACTACTGGAAAAACCATAGCTTTGACTAGGCAGACCTTTGTTGGCAAAGTAATGTCTTTGCTTTTTAATATGATGTCTAGGTTGGTCAATCCCTGGGATTCTCCAGGCAAGAACATTGGAGTGGGTTGCCATTTCCTTCTCCAATGCATGAAAGTGAAAATTGAAAGTGAAGTCGCTCAGTCGTGTCCAACTCTAAGCGACCCCATGGACTGCAGCCTACCAGGCTCCTCCATCCATGGGATTTTCCAGGCAAGAGTACTGGAGTGGGGTGCCATTGCCTTCTCCTTGTCACTTTATCTACTTCTCCTTAAACTAGGTGATGACTGTTCTGCTACTTACATTAAGGTCAACATCAGCCATACTCCATTCTCTTCCCCTAGCAAACTTAAGTGAGACCAGAGTAAGACTCAGCAATGCTTTGATGTTTATATTTTAAATTAAACTTAAAAATTTTTTTAAATCATAAACATTAAAAAGCATAATTTTAAATAAATGTGTATGAAATGAGTTATTTTCTCTATCTTCAATTTACCTCCCAGGAGCTAATATTTTTAAAATATATTATATATTCTCATCAATGCATTTCTGTGTATTGAGGAAGAATACTAATATCTGTTTTTATTTTAATAATGTGAACTTTATTACATGTATTTTCCTTCAATGTTTTTAACTAAAAATTTGTCATTACCATAGTTCTTTATAACATTCTAACAGAAGACAACCATAGATATGAATATTACTTATTCCCTTTCAGAGGTTTTCTAAGCAACTTTAAAAATACAGTGAAACAACATTAAAGAATCTCTACACTGCTTTAGACAACATCAGTGAATCCGAATATTATTTGTGGAAAGCTACTAACATGTGATTCTAAGATTTTCAGTCATTGTTTCAAAACACACATGCAGAAGTCATTCTGTGTGCTATTCTCTTTTGGCCTCCTTCAAATTTGGGGTGATGTGATTGGGAAAAGACTCTGTTAAAATCTATTGTCTTAATTCCTAGCAAGTTTGAGGAAGTATCAGTGATTTATAACGGCATTATTCCCAAGAGTTTGGGAGAAACAATATTGAGTTTCCTCTACTCACAACTAGATCAGCTTTTAAAGCTGTCCTGATGCATTTGGCCAGCATTTAGAAGAGGGAGGTTTAAAGGCTACTACAAGACATGAGGGAATGTTAAAATCATATGTATTTATCATTCATAGGATCTGCACTGAAAGAATAGAACAGAGATGTGAATATTTGGCAGAATGCACATTTCCTTTAGAATATGTTATAAGGTTAAATCAAGCCAGATGCGTATTCAGACATACAAAGACTAACTTTGTTGCTCCCTATTCTGTCTTCTTAGCTTAAGTCTTCTTTTCATAACCTGATATTTAATTCACAGTAAGGGAAACATCAAGAGACATGTGGAAAATCAGATTGGTAGCCTAGAACTCTGTGGAGAGCCTTGCTTTCTGGCGGCTACAACTTTTACTCCATAGAGGCTTTGGCTGGCATTAAGTAGTGTGAAGCCAAAGTGGTGGGTGGTCTTTAGAGATCACATCATTTTGTTTGGAGATTTACTAATAACAAAACTGATTGGAGTTATTAAAAACTAGAATGTAATTTAAGAGTTAAAATTATTAGAGTCAAAATTATAAATAGAATAATATAACTTTGATAGTATCAATATATTTAAATAGTATAATTTTTATAATATTTTGATGTGTTTCAATATTTTAAACTACTATTCATAGTAATAATCCTATTAGAAACACCGACTGTCAAATTGTGGTTTGGAAATTCCAAGTTACAATAGATCTCAACCCTGAACATGTGCTTTTTAGTTTATAATTTGTCACGAACAGATGATGAATACCTATTTATTTAGTGTTTTCACTGACTTCCAATCTGTTGTTCTTCTTTGATGAGTTTTTACATTATCTCCATGGTATCTTCACCTTCCTTTATTTCTTTTCTTTAGAACATCCTTATGTGACCTACATTAATTGGTCAACACAGTAAGCTTGAGGATCTTCAACTTGCTTTATGTAGCCCATTCTGTATTACAGGGCCCTCAGAGCCACTGCCATTTTCTTTTATCTGTGCTTTAACTTCAGCCCATATTTTTCTTAAATTTATATTGTTGTACATTGATTTTAAGGGCTTCTCCAGTAGCTCAGCTGTGAAGAATTCACCTGCAATGCAGGAGACCAGGGTTCAGTCCCTGGGTTGAGAAGATGCCCTAGAGAAGGAAATGGCAACCCACTCCAGTAATCTTGCCTGGGAATCCCATGGAGCTTGGCAGACTACAGTCCATGGGGGTCACAAAGAGTTGGGCAGGACTTATTGACTAAACAACAACACATTGATTCTACTCATCTTCAACAAATCCTTTTTTATCCTTCTACTCCATTTGATTTCTCATGCAATCCTTACCCATTTTCCATATCTTTGCTTTAGTGGAGACAGTGGCCTGCCACAGTTAAGAAATGTATAGTCAGACAGACCTGGATCCAGACTCTGTCTTGGATCTACTCTACTCAATTTTCTTAACTATATAAGCCAACTCACCAGGGTTATCATGAGCTTTTAGAAATAAACTTGGCAGTGCCTTTGGCCCATGGTACTCAATGAACACTGTGCAGTCACATGCACATGATCCCTTACCCATAACTCTTATGTTAGATGTATTTTCAGAATTCAGAATTTTGAAGCTTTAAAAAAAATAAAAAGTATACATATTTAATATATTACATAAGATCTTTAACAGGATATGAGTCAGCATTTTTAAACAAATGAGTATTTCATTAGGAAAGTACTTCTGTATAGAAGTTCATTAACCTCACATCATTACCTTCCCATCAATTCAGTTGGATAGTACCACCAAATGGGCCATTAAAAAAACCTCATTTTTGAGAAATTTTGAATTTTAGAATTGTGGAAAGAGACTGGGATTCTTAAAAAGAGATTCTGCATTTTCCTATTGTGAACTGAAAATTATTCTCCTATTTTTGCTATGTGGCTGTTTTCTATATTTCCTAAACATGGGACCACAGATACTTTTTCTTACCTCCAGTACCACAGTTCATTCCCTTTTCCAGGTACCCTTACATTTGAATTAGGGGAGAGAATGAAATAAAACTCTTTCAGTAGGAGTTCCTTCACTGGACATAATGAAATCAGATCATGCTGATAATATTTTTTTTCCATTTCACTGGAATTTATTAGAATATGAAGTGTATAATAATATCTGTGAAGAAAAAGACACTAAAATCATTAGTCTCCATTTCTTCCTTTGTGGTTAAAAGCTGTGTCCTCATAAATATTTCAACTCAGAGGATACTTAAGCAAGATTTGTGCTTAGATACACTAGCAGTTTTAGGCTATGTGTATTGTTTTGTTTTATATAAATATGTATGGGTTTTTAGAGAAATGGGTATTGTCTTATTGACTGCTTGGCATTGCTTTATTTTTCCCCCACTAATGAGGATCTGTATAGATTTTTAGTCCATTCCTTTCTATTTTCTATTGATTTTGGAGATATGAGAATAAAAGTAGTAATTGAATCACAGTCTGGTAATACATAATTATTATTCAGAATTGATTCCAGTATTTATTTATTTTTTAGTGTCCTACTGAAACCAAAGCAACATTTGGGATCCACCTTAAGATAGTAGGAGACTGGACAGGTATGTAGAACATAGAGTTTTAAAATATATGCTTTGAAAATAGTAGGTCATACAGTAATTTTAATGTTTAACTAATGGAATGACCAACATGTTTAGAAATGTATGTATGTTCTCAAGCTGTTGTTTTGTTTTCCTTCTTTGTACATTTTTGATATTCAAGTGTTTTTTTTTTTCCCTTGTAAGGTGTATTTTTGGAATTGGAATACCTTGAATATCAGTAATTGTTAATAGTGTGTTGTTCATGTGATTGTAAATCATAGCTTTCTGCCTGCTTGTCAGATGTACTGGCAACAGTGTGAACATGGAAATGTATGTTTTAGTGAATGTAATTTTATTTTATTATTATTATTATTATTTTTAGTGAATGTAATTTTAAAATTAGTGTATTTACTTTCAAAATATTCAACACCTAGGATTCAGTTCAGTTCAGTCACTCAGTCATGTCCAACTCTGCGACCCCATGGAATGCAGCATACCAGGCCTCCCTGTCCATCACCAACTCCTGGAGTTTACTCAAACTCATGTCTATTGAGTTGGTGATGCCACCCAACCATCTCATCCTGTTGTCCCCTTCTCCCACCTTCAATCTTTCCCAGCATCAGGGTCTTTTCCAATAAGTCAGTTCTTTGCATCAGGTGGCCAAAGTATTGGAGTTTCAGCTTCAACATCAGTCCTTCCAATGAACACTCAGGACTGATTTCCTTTAGGATGGACTGCTTGGGTCTCCTTGCAGTCCAAGGGACTCTCAAAAGTCTTCTCCAACACCACAGTTCAAAAGCATCAATTCTTTAGCACTCAGCTTTCTTTATAGTCCAACTCTCACATCCACACAACTACTGGAAAAACCATAGCTTTGACTAGGCAGACCTTTGTTGGCAAAGTAATGTCTTTGCTTTTTAATATGATGTCTAGGTTGGTCATAGCTTTTTTTCCAAGAAGCAAGTGTGTTTTAATTTGCAATCACACAAATCTAGTTCCTGCATGACCCTTTGCATGATATGGATGAGATGGATGGATGGCATCACTGACTCGATGGACATGAATCTGAGTGAACTCCAGGAGTTGGTGATGGACAGGGAGGCCTTGTGTGCTGCGATTCATGGGGTTGCAAAGAGTCGGACACGACTGAGTGACTGAACTGAACTGAACTGATTTATATATATATATAACAACTCTTCAACATCTTTGGGATGGTGGTCATTTATAATAGCTGATCTGTTGGTGGTAATTTGCTGTTTTATTTTTTATTATTATCTGAAAGGTGCATTGAATTAAGAACTGTGAGTAAATAATAGAAATATTACACCTTCTTCCCTGGTGGCTCAGACGGTAAAGCGTCTGTCTGTAATGTGAGAGACCCGGGTTCGATTCCTGGGTTGGGAAGATCTCCTGGAGGAGGAAATGACAATCTACTCCAGCACTCTTGCCTGGAAAATCCCATGGACGGAGGAGCCTGATAGGCTATAGTCCATGGGGTCGCAAAGAGTCAGACACGACTGAGCGACTTCACTCCACTTATATTCCCTCAGCCCAACAGAGTGACTGACAAGTGAGTGATCAGTAAATGTTAACTTGTTGGCTGATTCTTTATTTTGGTTTCTCAAAGGAAAAGATGCAAATGTAAATAAAGAGTAATTTTTTAATTGAGTCCTGAACTAGGAGTTGGTTTGTGAAAACTATAGGGAATCAGAAAAAGGCAGAGTCAGTGTGATCTAGGGCCATACGAGAAGCTTCACAGAGAAGACAGATTGTAAGCCCAACTTGAGAATCAGGGAGGTGAAGAAAGAAGGTGGCCCATAGCACTGTCAAAAATCAGGCAAGGTAAATTTGCCCTTATTCAGGAAAGGTAAGTTTCTTACAGAAGGCTATCAGAAGTAAAGATAATGTTTTGGGGAGTAGTATGGTAAAACCTGGTACAGATCTTGAGTGCCCTGACAAGGTGTTAGAACAGCTTGGAGATGTTAGGGAACATTTGAAGGATCAGAAGCATCATAGCAAAAGTGTTGCTGATAACTTGCTAACGGACAGGGTTAGGATCAAGGGAAGACTGGTCCTGGAAAGCAGAGGAGAAGGAATCAGTGGAGGAGTGAGGCTGGAAACTGAGGATGTCCTTGTAAGCGCAGTTTAAGAAGTTAGTATTAGAAAGGGGAGGAGGCTATTTATTGTAAAAATCAGGAAAGGACAAGATTTTTTGTAACAGAGAAGGGATATTTTAGAAAAGTAAGTTGAAAAAGTTTGTTTGAGACACTTAAAAATAATAGTGTGTATAAAATTATTTGTCTATAGAAAGAGCAGTCAACTTGGAATTAGAGATGAGAAGAGAATGGGGGAAATATGCAGCATAAGATTTAATGGGCAGATGACAAAACTAATCCAAAGATATTTGAGCAGTGATGACCTGTTAGGAATCAATGAAAAAAATCAGGCTTCAGTTCAAATTATTTGTTTGATAGCTTTCGAAAGAGATTATGATAGTTCATTGTGAGGATACTGATGTATAGTAATAGTAATTCCCATAATCCCAGAACTACTTGATATAAGTAAAGAGGTTTTTTTACACTGTTTTACAAATAAAAAATGAGTGAAGTTCTTTTCTGGTAAGAATCCCAATATAGTAAGAATTAACTTTAGCATTGAATGATGATCGATAAAGTTCTATACCTGAAGGGAAACAAGTGCAATGAAGTCATAATTTAATTCATCAGGGTAAGGAGGAAGTTTATCATGGCTTATTACTAGCTATTGTTACCGAGTTTCTTCATAAAGTTATTTTCTATTGTCATTATCTCATCATTTATTTTAATGTTTTTTATTAGGAGTTCTTAATAGTTTTAATTTTGTCCTCTTTTTTAATGTACAGTGCCATGGAGGGGGAAACAAGCTCATTCTCTTCAGAGAGTTCAGTTTCAGTTAGATGCTTTTCAATTAACAGACTTTATGGGTTGTTGACTTTAAATATTTGTTGATTTGGGGGAAAATGTCAGGCATTCATGCAGAGAACCACTAAATAATTCTGCCACTGCCACTTTAGTTCAGAAAATGTTTTAGCTGCCTTATTAAAATAATTATGGAAGGAAAAATGGGGATAGCATTGCTGAAATCAAAGATTATTGATTTTTATTCTAAAAGAATTGATATTATGTATTACTCTGTATTAAAAGCAGTAGTTATAGAAAATACACCAGAGAGATGCTTAAGAAGTTGAAAAGAGGTTTACTTTTTAAATTGACTGAGAAATGTTTTACTGTGACTCGTTCTTCCCTGAAATATGTTCTGCCTGCTGAGCCACAAGGGAAGCCCAAGCATACTGGAGTGGGTAACCTGTCCCTTCTCCAGCAGATCTTCCCGACCCAGGAATTGAACCAGGGTCTCCCTGCATTGCAGGTGGATTCTTTACCAACTGAACTATCAGGAAAATCTGATATGTTCTGCCTAGGCAGGTCTAAAGAACAGGTTTAGTACTGTAAAAGTACCCAAGAAGTAAAAGTACCCAAGAAGTAAATGAAGCAGCTATATAGCACAGGACAAGAGGCAACAAAGTTTTGTATCTGTTGTCTAGCTTTGGGGGCTTCCCCAGTGGCTCAGTGGTAAAGAATCCACCTGCAGTGTAGGAGACACAGAGAGACAGGTTTAATCTGTGGGTTGGGAAGATCCTGTGGAGGATGGCATGGCAACCCCCTCCAGTATTCTTGCTTGGAGAATCCCATGGACAGAGGAGCTGGTGGGCTACAGTCCATGGAGTTGCAAAGAGTCAGACAGGACTGAAGTGACTAAGCATGCATGCTAGTTGCATCTCCTAAGTATGTGAAAGACTCATTAAGTTTAGAAGACTCTTCAAACCTCTTTAATTCTGCAATTGAGGTTTTTCCTTGAAATGATAATAGAAGGGGTGGAGTGAATTATCTGAGGAGATTTCTCTTTGAAATGAATTAATACCTGTTGCTTTTCTAGAATCAGTCCTGCTTCCCAATTTCAAATGTATGGTTACATTTTGATTGCTAATTGGTGTGATTATCATTATTCTCATAGTCCCAAATATTTCTTTTTACTTTCTTCATTAGGTATCATTACTACTGGATAATGTCTCACCATTGGTTATTTTAATGGTTTAAGTAGCAGGTTACTCTAGAGAGATTTTACTTTTACTATAAAACATTATATACCTAATATCCACATGTAATTAATCTGAAAATCTTTTCATTGTTCCACTCAATAATTCGTGGATTGATGATAATTGGATGGACATCTCACAAAAGGCCAGTTGTGTGTATCACATAATGGTTTTTCCTTGAATCTTGGTTATCAGTCCCCATCCAGTCTATTTGACAGTCTTGCTGAGATCTAAAGATATGATTAACTTGAGAATTGAAAGTGGGAAAACAAGGCTATGTAACATTTTGGATTTGCCTGGCAAATCCAAACACACTGGCACACTGCCGTAATCTTAGATATCAGTCTCGGTAGAGGCTGGTCCAAGAAAGAGGTGATAACTATCTGTCTCTGTTTTCTTCTACTCATATTAGCCAGGCATGTTTTATACTTCTTCATCTAGATGATTGCTTTTGAAAAGATTAAAACAGAATATGTATAATATATTCTAAGTATTTTTTTTTCATTTTGGGGAGCCTCTTATCAGATTATGACTACTCTAAATTATAATAATGTTATTATTTTATAATGACATGTTCTGGAAAAATTATGACATCTACCCTACCCTAAATATATCTGTGAATAGCTCTGGTTGTTGCAAAATGCAAAACAATAAAAGTACTCCTGTTGAAGAACATGCCAAAAGAAGTGATCTATAGTGACTGGAAATATACTTTTGTTGTTTCTATGACTAGCAAATTATAATGGTTGGTCATTTGTGGATGACAGCATTTAAATTATTTGTAAGTTTTGGCTAATGAATATTTATTAAACGTTTATTTGGGCTTCCCTGGTGGCTCAGAGGTTAAAGCATCTGCCTCCAATGCGGGAGACCTGAGTTCGATCCCTGGGTCGGGAAGATCCCTGGAGAAGGAAATGGCAATCCACTCCAGTATTCTTGCCTGGAGAGTCCCATGGACGGAGAAGCCTAGTAGGTTACAGTCCACGGGGTCGCAAAGAGTCGGACACGACTGAGCGACTTTACCTCACCTCACCTCAAACGTTTATTTTATGCCAGATGCTGCACTAAGTTCTGTAGATACAACATTGCCCAAAATAGACAAGGTCCCTGCTCTCATAGAGACTGTGTCCTAGTCAATAAAGACCTCCCGGAAACAAAAAAGCAAATCAATACGTAGTGTGTTAGATAGTGATAAGTGCTATGAGAAAAATAAAGGTAAGGGAGTAAGAATGGTGAAGGGTGGTAGTGCTATTTTAGATGGGGGTAGGACTATTTTCGGAGAAGGCAATGGCACCCCACTCAAGTACTCTTGCCTAGAGAATCCCAGGGATGGCGGAGCTTGGTGGGCTGCCGTCTATGGGGTTGCACAGAGTCAGACACGACTGAAGCGACTTAGCAGCTGCAGCAGCAGGACTATTTTAGATATGGACTTTCTGAATAGACAGGTAAGTAGATGAGGGAATACATCAGGTGGATTTCAGGGAAAAGTACATTTAGACAAAGGGAACAATAAGTGCAAAGTCCCTGAGGTGGGGTAACTTTGGATATTCAGGGAAGGCAAGGATCCCAGTGGGGCTGGAATACAGTCAGTGAATGATGGTGGTCGGAAATGAGATCAGAGAGGAGAGGTGGGGGGTGGTCAGACTCTATGGGCTGTAGGAGGACTTGGATTTTAATCTGATTGAATTAAAAGCATGATTTTGAAGTCTACATCTGAAAGATTATTTTGTTCTAGTCAGATTACCTAGTGTTTGGCAAGCCAAAAAATTATTTTTGTTTTCCAAAAAAAAAAAGACAAGTTTAGGGAGGAAAAAGCAAATGGTGATACCTCTGAGCATTGTACAAAACAGCTTGAAAAAAAAAGAAAACAGGTCAAACTTTTTTGATGGAGGAGGAGGTGTAGCATCATTTTGAAATGCCTCAGTGGAGATTCTATCTCCTGCCACATGGTCCTGGTTTATGGGCTCCGATAGCCTCACCTGTCCACTGTTTCCCACCAGCTCATATATGGATAGTAGTAGCTTCCTGTTACCTTTTGGATTTTCCCCCTAACTTTAATATAGCTTCCCACTTCTTGTTCATCTGAGTCACTCATTCCCTCTCTCAGATTCCTTCCACTTTACTAATACAGAACCCTTCCTGGATTGGGCTGGACCCAGACTATCACAGAAGGTCAGCAAATCCTCTCTGAACAGAGCACTGAATCACTGAGAGGAGTGATAGACATATGGGAGAGAGAGGAGGGAGTGAAGACTTCCTTAGGCAGTCAAACGTTTGTGTCCAAGGACCGGTAAGAAGTGCAGTGTTGCTGGAAATGAAGAATAAAGTCTGAGAAATGCCCATAGACTGGATATGATAGGCATTTGCAGGCTTCAGTTTTTGTTATAAATGTTATGGAGACTCACTGGAGGATTGTGATTAAGGTATGACTCATATTTAAAGTGGTGAAAAAGAATATGATGGGGTGGGCCAGAGTGGAAGTCAGGAGATAAGAGAAAAGCTCTTGCTGACGTCTAGACAGAAGAAATGCTACTTACGCACAGAGTGACAGACTGGAGCTTGAAAAGTGGATGCATCTTGAAGGTGTATCTTTCAAGTTTTGTGGATCCTTTGGGGGTGGGTTATAAAAAAGCTACGAATTGTATATAATGCCAAGGTTTTCAGTTTCCTTAAGTGGACTGTGTTGCTGCTTATTAAGATAAAGAACAGTGTGGCATATTAGGAGGAAAAGAGTGAACATTGAAACTTCAGTTCCATACATTTTAAATTTGAGAGCTCTAAGCTAGAGATCTAAACTTGAGAAACATTAGTACCTTCATGGATTTAAATCCTTGATGCTGGTCATGATCACCTAGGGCAGTAATTCTCAATTGTGTGTGATACAGCATCATGTTTTATAATATTTTATATACCACTTTACATTCTTAAAATGAAATGTACAGATATTATATACACAAATGATTTATAAAAAATCAATAAAATGTTCTAACCTTAGTATAAAGAAGCTGTGTAAATAATTTATAGTAAATGATTTACATTCAGTATTTAAATTTTTAGGCATGACTACACTGGAAGTCAAAATGAAATACGTGACTTATAGCCACAAACAAAATGGGTATGAGTAAGACAGTTCCAAATGCAGGCTCCCAATGCCAAATACTGTTGAGGCCCAGTGTCTTTATGTGGTGTGCTTTCAAAATGTTAAACATCTTTTGGTTAAGTTCTAAGCACAATAGAGTACAATGTTACTTTAGTTTTTACTGTGGTTACAATGCTAGAAATTCTAGTGTATATTTAAATCATGCAAAATCTTTGCATTTTTTATAATTATAAATGAGTTTTTCATTTACATGAAAGTCCAGAAAGTCATTTGAAAAGCATATGGGGATGTGATAATTTCTTGTTGCACAGTATTCTCCACAAATTGCAGGCTGTTTGCTGTTTCTGACCTCTACTCTGTAAATGTCAGTAATACATCATAACTGTGAAAGCCAAGTTGCCTCCTTGAGCTCTCAAAACTGCCCGTAAGAGGTGGTATTCTTGATCAGGAGCAACTAGTTTGAGAAATGTATATAGACAGAGAAGAAATCTAAGCCCTGAGACATATCCACATATTGAGCTCCACAAAGGTGATTAAGAAAGAGTGGTCACTGAAGAAAAAGAGGAACCTGGGGCAAGTCTGAGTCCTGGACACCACAGGACAGTGTTTGAAAAAAGAGGAATGAACCAGTTGGGACAAATGCTGCTGCAGAGTGGAGTGAAATGAGGGCAGAACTAATGACCTTAGGAAATGTGATTTAATGGAGTGCTGGAAAGAGAAGATAATAACAGTAAGAGAAAAATTGGAGATACGTAGAGACAAATCTGGTGTGTTGGAGTCAGCTGCTATGAGCTGACTGGGTTATTGGGTGCTTCTTTTCCAACTCTGCATTCAGTGAAGTCAAGTTTCACAGTTTTAAGTCATCCACAATGTGACTATTCACTCCACAGAAATTGACAAACCCCATAAAGTAGGGGTTAGAAAAAATTTTAAGACCTGGCTATTAAATATTTGTCAGCATATCACTGGACAAATTCTAAGGAGTTTGAATGTAAAATGAAGTAAAGAAATAGGGCAATAGTTGAATGGAGGGGAGACATAGGGAGAAGGCAGATATAAGTTTAGAGTGAGTATAAAATAAATGTATGCATTTTTATCTGTTTATATATATGCATGCTAAGTCGCTTCAGTCGTGTCCGACTCTTTGTGACCCTATGGGCTGTAGCCCTCCAGGCTCCACTGTCCATGGGATTTTCAGGCAAGAATACTACAATGGGTTGCCATTCCTCCTGACCCAGGAATCAAACCCACATCTCTTATGTCTCCTGCATTGAAAAGCAGTTTCCTTTACCAACGACTCTTTGTGACCCTATGGGCTGTAGCCCTCCAGGCTCCACTGTCCATGGGATTTTCAGGCAAGAATACTACAATGGGTTGCCATTCCTCCTGACCCAGGAATCAAACCCACATCTCTTATGTCTCCTGCATTGAAAAGCAGTTTCCTTTACCATTAGCACCACCTGGGAAGCCCAATTTATATATATGTAAATATATATATACATATATATGATATGCACATATATTGCATGTGAACAATTATATTTATATATGCCTGAGGACAATATGGAAAATAAGATTGAAGTAGAGATGGAAATATAAGGATAAGAGTCTTGTGGAAGCTTCCTGATTGATGCTTTTGAACTGTGGTGTTGGAGAAGACTTGGACTCTAAGGAGATCAAACCAGTCAATTCTAAAGGAAATCAACCCTGAATATTCATTGGAAGGACTGATGCTGAAGCTGCAATACTTTGGCCACCTGATGCGAAGGGCTGACTCATAAGAAAAGACCCTGATGCTGGGAAAGATTGAAGGCAGGAAGAGNAGGAAATCAACCCTGAATATTCATTGGAAGGACTGATGCTGAAGCTGCAATACTTTGGCCACCTGATGCGAAGGGCTGACTCATAAGAAAAGACCCTGATGCTGGGAAAGATTGAAGGCAGGAAGAGAAGGGGATGACAGAGGGTGAGATGGTTAGATGGCATCACTGACTCGATGGGCATGAGCTTGAGCAAGCTCTGGGAGTTGGTGATGGACAGGGAAGCCTGGAATGCTCCTTGAGGTTGCAGAGTTGGGCTCAACTAAGCGACTGAACTGAACAGAACTGAGAGATGTAAATATTGATAGTGCTCTAGAGTTAGAGGGTATAGTTACAGGAGCAAAGTCCATAAGGGATTCCAACGTACAAGTGGAAGAGCTGACCTCTGACAAGGCAGCTGGGCAAGCTCATGCTTTACAGGAAAACAGAGAAGATGATTTAGGGCATCTCTTCTGATTGAAGTGAGTGGACTGGGATTTCTCTTCTGATTCCTGTCGTGTTCTTGGTGAAATAAGTAGTAAGGTTGTTTCTGAGTTGAGGAAGTGGGGAGTACTTTGAATTTTGCGGAGAAGGAAGAAAGTGTAATGTGTCATTTGAAGTAGTAAATCGATGAGTGAAGCATGATGGCCTTTCTGAGCAGCCTGCTGAGATATGTGGTTCAAAATTTAAAGTGAGACAAATTAGAATAATTGTGAGTTTTTCCCAGGCATGGTCCACTTCTTCAGATTAGCTATTGAGCAGGTGAGGAGTTGGATTTCACCAGCATTGGTCCATTCCTGATTAAATTCACTATAGCTGTCACCTCCAATCCATTCTCTGCACTGTAACCATAGAAACTTCAAAGCATGAATCCAATTAAATCCCTGCTTTTGCTTTAAACACATTAATAGCCTCCTTTGCTCCTAGGATAAAGCAAAAACAAAATCCTTCCAATGGCCTGGAAAGGCCTCCTTGAACAATCCCTGACCTACCTCTCATCTTGATTGAGTGTTTTTCTTCTCTGAACAACAGTACCCTTGGCCTTTATGTCCCTCTTGCTTCCCTTGCTGCCTTCCCCCCTTATGTAATTCTGAACCATATGGCCACATTACTCTCCACCACCCTCTCCCACCCGTACCCACATAGGCACCTAGTATCTTTAAATCAGCTCAGGAGCCACTTCTGCGAAGCCTTCTAGACTTTTCAGTTTGTTGTTTCTTATATGCTGCTGTCAACTATGTTTCTTTTCTTGAGAGCGCTATCTCCACTGATAACTGTATATTCAAAGTGTGATCATTGGTATAACAAGTTTTCTCCAGTATACTAAAAGCATTATAACATAGTAGGAATCCGTGTCTCTTTTTGTTCAGTTCAGTCGCTCAGTCATGTCCGAATCTTTGTGACCCCATGAATCGCAGCACGACAGGCCTCCCTGTCCATCACCAACTCCCGGAGTTCCCTCAGACTCACGGCCATCGAGCCAGTGATGCCATCCAGCCATATCATCCTCTGCCGTCCCCTTCTCCTCCTGTCCCCAATCCCTCCCAGCATCAGAGTCTTTTCCAATGAGTGAACACTTTCCATGAGGTGGCCAAAGTACTGGAGTTTCAGCTTCAGCATCATTCCTTCCAAAGAAATCCCAAGGCTGATCTCCCTCAGAATGGACTGGTTGGATCTCCTTGCAGTCCAAGGGACTCTCAAGAGTCTTTTCCAACACCACAGTTCAAAAGCATTAATTCTTCGGTGCTCAGCCTTCTTCACAGTCCAACTCTCACATCCATACATGACCACAGGAAAAACCATAGCCTTGACTAGATGGACATTAATCGGCAAATAATGTCTCTGCTTTTGAATATACTATCCAGGTTGGTCATAACTTTTCTTCCAAGGAGCAAGCGTCTTTTAATTTCATGGCTGCAATCACCATCTGCAGTGATTTTGGAGCCCCCAAAAATAAAGTCTGACACTGTTTCCACCGTTTCCCCATCTATTTCCCATGAAGTGATGGGACCGGATGCCATGATCTTCGTTTTCTGAATGTTGAGCTTTAAGCCAACTTTTTCACTCTCCTCTTACTTTCATCAAGACGCTTTTTGGTTCCTCCTCACTTTCTGCCATAAAGGTGGTGTCATCTGCATATCTGAGGTTATTGATATTTCTCCCAGCAATCTTGATTCCAGCTTGTGTTTCTTCCAGTCCAGCGTTTCTCATGATGTACTCTGCATATAAGTTAAATAAGCAGGGTGACAATATACAGCCTTGACGTACTCTTTTCCCAATTTGGAACCAGTTTATTGTTCCATGTCCAGTTCTAACTGTTGCTTCTTGACCCTTCAAGTCTGTCCTTCCTTGGGTATCAGCTTTTGAATAACTTATAGGGTTCTTCGCAAATCTTACATTTACTCTCCAATTACTGTTTAATGAGTTTTTATATTGAAATTCTCCTGTTTAAATCAGTATGTGTTTTTTGTCTTTTGGTGGGATCCAGAGAGAGACAATCATAAGATCTTTGTGCTCACTGAGAATATTTATTAACAGTGTATTTTTAATTGTTCTCATTTTTCCTTCTAGTGTGTCTTATGGTTAAAATATGCTGTCTATACAATTCCTACTTATTGATATTCCTCTGATATTTACTGATATTCTTTTAACCTAATGCATGGTGAAGTGTTTCCAGAGATTTGAAAAGGAAGTACAGTCTCAATTTTCAGGGTAGAGAGACAGATATGTTTCTATTAATCTTATTAAAGTTTTCATATCCTCTATGAAAGTGAAAGTGAAGTTGCTCAGTCGTGTCCAACTCTTTGCAACCCCATGGACCCCAGGCTTCTCCGTCCATGGGATTTTCTAGGCAAGAGTACTGGAGTGGATTGCCATTTCCTTCTCCAGGGATTCTTCCCGACCCAGGGATCGAACCCAGGTCTCCCTCATTGTAGACAGACACTGACGCTTTACTGTCTGAGCCACCAGGGAAGTCCACCAGGGGTCGATTAACTTTTTCTGTAAAGAGTCAGACAGTAAACATCACAGGCTTATGAGCTACAGAGTCCAGGTTGTAACTCCTCATCTCTACCGTTGAGATGCAAAACCAGCTGTGGACAATGCATAAATGAACCACCTGTGTGGCTGTATTCAATAGAACTCGACTTACAAAAAGATTAGCCCACACTGCCTCATCTGTCAACCCCTGACCTACATTATCATTTTCATCTGCTTGATTCGTCAAGCAATGCGAGAGACAGGTTGCTGCTGCTGCTGCTGCTAGGTCGCTTCAGTCATGTCCGACTCTGTGCAATCCCAAAGACGGCAGCCAACCAGGTTCCCCCATCCCTGGGATTCTCCAGGCAAGAACACTGGAGTGGGTTGCCATTTCCTTCTCCAATGCATGAAAGTGAAGTTGCCCAGTTGTGTCCGACTCTGTGCAATCC